>JASKGM010062103.1:5646-17669 GCA_034509205.1 Ceratonia siliqua
TATAATTAAACCTTTTTTAATCAAGTTTATTTAAGAATTTCTTTTAAAGGAAATATATCGAGCCTGGCCCAAGAAAGGAATATTGGAATCCATTTCTGGGACTTTAGAAAGTGAAACGCTGTTGGTTCAATTAAATTTTGTAAAGGTTTGCAGATCTATTTGACAAACCATGGCATAGATCCATATGACATGTTTTTAGCCCATCCGTAGCGTGAAGATTAAGAATGTTATCTTCATAGCTGTAAAGCGTGACTTAAAATTATATTTTTACGTTTGGATGGACATATTTTAGATGAATGAACAATTGGTGTGACATTTAACGGGAAATAAATTAAGCAAACAGTGGACCAGCTCTATCACATAATCTGTTAGCAGTCGCTACCATGTCTGAATCTTCAGCTATGGCCCCCGAAGTGAATACTGAAGTAAAAACAACAATGGCTATATACAATCATCCCCAACGCATCTCAGTAAATTTTAATCACTGCTACTGCTATTATGTGTTTACTTCAACATCGCAAGTTAGGATAAAAAAATGAAGGGCAATCCTGACTCATCGGATTGGTATAAACTGAATTCATGGCATCAAGAATGCTCCCCACCATGATAGAAGGACTACAGTATCATTTCACCACCATTCAAGTTACAATTGAACATCGAGAACACTAGGTGGAAATCTTAGTAACATCGGTAGATGATTATGCAAGGTGATCAGATTGAGATCCTACATATGCATTTGCATCAGATGAAATACATGGTAGGTTTAATTGATGAAAAAGGAACTAAATTTTATTGGAAGTGTAAAGGTACCGGTCTGGACATTTACCATGTTGCCAAAAAGATACCATTGGACTATATTCTAACATCCTTTTATCCATTTTATACCTTAAAGACAGTCTACCTTCTTATTCAGGTGTTAATAACAGTGACTGAAGCAGCAAAGAAAACCAGTAGGCTTAAGTTCCTCCTTCCCTCTGGGAGTATTCCCTGTGTTGTCACATTTTGCCATCAAAGAGCTTGTACCAGGGGATTCTGGTGGTAAGACTCTGTTCTCAGAAGTGAATATTCTTGAAGGAATCGATGGTTCAGGAGGTGAAATAGTGTAAAGATAATTTAGGAGCATTTGAATTATTTGGGTGAAGTTGGGCCGGGCATTTGCATCCTCTTGCCAGCATGAAGTTAGAATTACAGCCAATTCTACAGGGAGATTCTCTGCACTGGGCCTTACATTCTGAAACCACAAAAATTACTCCAAATTATCAGCTAAAAGTAACAGTCTAAGGGACTTAGGTAAACAATATTAGATGAGAACATGTACGAAATAGGCCAGATATGTTTACTTTAAAGGCTGCTGCATAAGCTGCCTGAAGATTTGACATGCCTTCAAAAGGTAATTTGTTATGTAAGAGCTCCCACAGCACGATTGCAAAGCTATAAGCATCTACTTTATGGTTGTAATGCTTCTTCTCTCCCTGCCTCAGTGTAACAGTACTATACAACTGCAGTTTTGTGTCAATGCAATCGGTCCATAAATGCTCATAGGTCAAATAAGAAGATAAATACAGAGAAGGCATCCATTCCTCAAAGCAATACCTCTGGAGCCATCCAACGGTAAGTTCCTGTTTCAGCAGTCATCATCTCTGTTAATGACTCTTCTCTCGCTAAGCCAAAATCTGCTAGCATGACTGTATTCTGGTTTTCAGTCAAGAGTAAGTTTTCTGCATATAGAGAAAAGAAAATCATTATGTATGTATTTTATGCTTCAGCTAGCTATAAAATTAGGATGAGCAAGCTTTAGTACTGCACAACCCATAGCAGAACATAAATAAACTGTTCATCTTGTATGCTGTGGTTGCTAGGAAAATAGAAATGAGAGAAAGTTCAATGAATAGTGCAATCATATGTAACTTTTTCCTAAGGTCAGTTATGCATATAATTATATAAAAAGCTTGACCACTCGAACTCCCTTTAAAGAAGGACATGTTCATGCACATTATGGTCCATCAATGTGATCCTATTTTGGTGGAACACTTGGATTAACTTTAAATTATTAATCAATAACACAAACAGAAAAAAAAATCTTATGAAGGGAAGGACCAACGCAAGCTTGTTCATTTTGAATTGTGATGATAATCTGCACTCAGGCATAATAGATATAATCCAGAGTTGGAACAGAGGGAAAAAAATTAAAAAATTTAAAAGTATAGCTCTTATAGATACAAATGACGTTAGTTTTTCAGAGGGATAAAAATGAAGGAAAGAGAAAAAAAACTAAACAGAATGGAAGAGAACACATCAAAACAGTCATATCATATACTGCACTATTGAATCAATTTTAACTCCATTTTATGTATTAGGTATTAATGATGATGTTAATCTATTTGCATATGTAGTTAACAATTTGTCAATTCAGTTTATAAATACAAGCCCTCAACGCTATTTCATGTTCTCTTTTGACTGTTCTGTTAGATGAAACAACCACCTAAGAGAAAACTCATTTCAGTATATTCATTGAAGATCTAAACTCTACAGTCACAGTGTAACTTTGCAACCTTTAGAACTGTTTTGAGACAAATATAATAAGTTATCTGACGCTTGAAAACTGTGAAGAGATGCACAGGTAGAAGATGGTAGCATCTAACTCGACAAGAATGGCATGGCAGGTGATTAAGCATATTTTTCTACAGGAACACGAGTTTTTGTATTGTTAACATAAGATACAGGAGCATGTAAACTACACTTAATCTGATCTAAAAAGACTCATTAATTGTGGAAGGAAAGCAAAAGAAATTATTACCAGGTTTCAGGTCACGGTGGATAATTCCATGAGAATGCAGGCACTCCATAGCACGAGCAATATCAAGGGCGAAACCAATAGCAACATGTATGTCCAAGCATTTTGGCCGCATGTTAAGCAAATACTTTCGCAGTGTTCCTCCCAGTAAGATTTCAGTAACTATCACCATTACAGGCTCCTTACAGGCACCGATAAACTGTTGAGAAACATGGTGGCAACTTTTACTGTCAGGTGTTGACATACAAGTAATCTTTGTTAAATGAAATATCTATTGTTGCTTCAATGACAAGCAACAGAAACAAAGTACAAGAATCAAGGAGAGCCTAGAAGAAAGTCCAACCTTCACCAAGTTCTTATGTTGAACTCTAGACAACATTGCCACCTCCCTTGCAAATCGGGCTTCTCTCTTGGCGATTTCTTCTGTAGTTTCTCCTTTATGTAAAATTTTAATAGCAACCGTCTGGTTTTTATATCTGAAACGAACACAACAAAAGATTTAAGTAGAGGGGCGACATAACAGCAACTTGACCTAACACAATTCAAAATTAACTACTAAGATATCCAAAATCTCAGATGGGTCTAACTAAAGTTCATTAATAATAGCTGCTGCACGTTTGACCACTTTATCAAGAAAAGAAGCTGAAGTTCTCATCAAACTTCAAAATCACTATTTAATCTGAAGCCTAAGAAATGCATTGCGTTAAATGGAATGCCTTCTTAACAAATCACTCAGAGGACAATAACTGATTTTGCTTACATTTTTTTTTTTTTAAAAAAAAAGAGAAATCTAAGTCATAGTTGTATCAAACAGGAAACAAACGACACCCAACAAGTATAAGCCGTTGCTTGTCAAGCAAGATGGAATTTTTAAATTCTGCAGAAAAAATGAGACACTGAATTTCAAGAGCAAACTTACTTTCCCTCGTAGACTTTGCCATGAGCTCCCTCTCCAATCCCGGGCCCAACATATAGATGCTTAGGATCAATTAGCCATTTCGCATCCAATCTGAACTCATCGACTGAGTAGAACCTATCTCCTGATTCCATTTTTCTATAATGGACAAATACTCAAAATCTACTTGACCCAGTAAACTCCAGCAGCCACCGTTAGTTTAAAAATTAAATCACACAAGAGAACCCTAGACTCGTAGAGGGAAACCGTTGGAAGTCTGATTTGCATGTAGCAAATGGATTTGCTGGCATGAAACAGATAACTATATACAAGACATGCTCAGCAGTGTTCTCTGCAACTCAGAACCACATCTCAAAAAGTTAGGCCCGGAGATCAAACCTCAGCATATTGATGTTCTACATTTCCTTGGTTAGGCCAAAGGATGGAACCCACATGCTTGACAGAGGAGAGGGAGAGAGAAAGAGAGAGCGACAACAAAGCAAGTAAAAGCCCAATGCCCAAAAAGATTTCTTGAAAAATCATGAGGAAAAGAGAAGAATCCCCGGAAAGGGGAACATGGATAGGAATCAATCACCAAGCCCCGAGTAAAAACGAAGTCTTTTAAGCTATGGAATTCTATTACTCACCCGAGAGCTTCAATTAAATGCTACAATGAGGTTTTTTAAAGTTCTCATGATATAATAATATATATTGGCTTATTTAATCTCTATGGCTGCAGAACTTCACTTTTGATCTGCAGACAGAATCATGAATGGACTGAGACTATGATTAATAAATAAAGAATTTAAAGGAAGACAGAAGAAGCTTTTTGGGGCGGAAGATAGGTATCTGCGAGTAGGATAATAAAGACTGGGGGAACCATAAACTAATCAAAAGCACATGGAGACTGATCTTGTCAACATGAGACGACCCGCTCCATAAGCAAAAGCTTAGATTAAGCACTTACCTTCCAATGCTTGTGTCCTCTACCAACGTAGGTGCGCAGACTTTTTTGTTACACGAGCAATATAGGAAACACAAATTGGAACGAAACTCCATTGAACTCGCAGGTTATTTAGAGTCATTTTTGTGGTAGAAGTAATGACCTTGGAAAAACGTTGGAACTTGCAGTGACGAACTCTTGAATGCTCTAATTGATAATATGACAGTGGCCAAGTACAATTTTCTGAAGACATTTTAGCCTTAGATTTATATTTGATATGGTCCTACAATAAGCAAATATATGGCTTGCGAGTTAGGGAGGATGTGCAAAGAATATTGCTTGACGTCAGCTTACAAAAATGACACAAGCAAAGGCTGGACTTGGTGTCTACCATTTTGCTGAAGAGTAGGCTGACATGGGAAAGTAGTGTCTGGAGGCACTCTAGGTTCAACACTTGGGCTAGGATTTTGTTATGCAATTTCAAGTCATATTGTTAAAGTAATATTTTATTTTTTTATAATTTTTTTTAAAAAATTAAAAAAAATTATTTATTTTTTGATTTATTTTTAAATACTTATATTATGAAAATTTTTATTTTTTATATTATTTCTTGAAACAAAAATAAAATATTACTCAATGAGTATGATTATTCTTAGAGTAGTATAATAAAACCCTTCTTATGGAATCACTTGTTTGGGAACATAATATGTCCTTGGAGGACACAGCATTTATCCTACTAAATGACAGTTATAAGATGAGTTTAGGACAAGGTGGCCAACAACAAGATAGCTATAAGATTTAACTAAATCTCTTTATGTACATAAGACGATTCGGATGCAAGACACATACTGAGTGTGATTAACAATATGAATTTACTTCTGTATTTTGAGGCGAATTTCGAATTTATTTGATATGAAAGTTACTGAATTTTTAATTTATATCATTTAATCACTGACAAAAAATAAATTTAAAACCTAACCCATAATCAACTACACAAAAAGCATGCTCATAAAGTAAAATTCAAGTGATAGTATTAGATAATTTCAAAATCGTGAATTTAAATTTTCACTCTTCCTCAACACGTTGCATCGCTGTCGGTTAAAAAAAATCAAACAACAAGCTTTATGTTCTGTTGTGACTTGTGAGACATCTTAGGACCTTTTGCATTTGCTTGAAAAGTTATTAAATTGAACTGCACGGTAACAAATTAATCTATTACAAGAGATACATAAGTCGGTATAAATTGTGACGTGCATTTATCTCCTTATCCTTTGTTGATCTTAAAGTTGCGAGAAGATTTAACGCCAACAGCGTTCTGGGTTGGAGGACTTCATCAGTCATTTTCAATAATGCCCCGAAAGTTCTTATATGACTTTCAATCCAAGAAGCTGCGGGATTAACACCCTCGATTTCTTGGAGAAGTTTAGGCTTAATATGTCTAAAATGTTTCTTCTCCTTCAGATAGTTTGCAAAGCTAGAAGCTCAAGCTGCTAAATGGATAAGGAAAATGGTTATATCCTTGGTAGACCTATTACAGAACTATATCATTTATATAACTGCAAAACTGGTCACACTTGTGGAAAGCAGGATGTCATTGAACTCCCGTTTTTCATTTTTTTTAATCATTTAAGGCTCACAATTTGAATTGTCTGCCACAACATTCAGCAGTCCTTTATTCCTTTCGATAAGAAAATGTGGCTTGCTATGAACGAACATGCCCACTCCATTACCTGTTAATGGAACCTGGCTTTTGTTGTCTGTTCTGTGGCAGAGGTTTAAAAACAATACTGGATTTCAGAGAACATGTTCAGAAAGACCAACTAGTAAGGTGGGCAAATGTCTAATGTGAAAGCCATGTCTGTCTTAGGATACTACAGAATTTATTGTGCTTTAAGCACTTCGTTATAGAATGGGATACCCAAGCCTTAATATGCTGTGCTTACTACCCTTTAAGGCTTTAATACAAGGCTCCCAAAGGAGCCTGTTACCCAATCTATATGAGGATTGGAGTGTGCAGAGCATGACCCCTCTACTCTCTACGGCTTTGAAATGCTTCTCGAATTTTCTTGAATCAGCCGATGCCAAGAGGAACATCATAAATCAAACCCCAGCCTCAACCACACAAGTGAAAAATAAATTTTGCCAATGCATTGAAAGAAAGCTCATTCTAAATTTTTTTTTAAAAAAAAAAACAGCTTAAACGAAGTAGCAATTTATATATACATATGAATCAGCTGTCATATACAATAATAATCATTTATTAACATAAGATTGAAGAATTGTCCAATAACATCTTGCTATAATTGAAACTAAGACCAAATGAAACACATTATATGATTATGTAGGGTACCCTGGTGAATGTTAAGCATCTTAAATAAAAGGATTCACTACCGTCATTGCATTTATAGAAGACATTTCAACTAATCCTTCCATTGGCAGATTAATTCCATCACAACATGATTGATGCTTCCATTATTTTTCATCAACAGGCTCTTATTCAGTTCGTTGTCAGTGAAACCCTACATTCACAACTAATTACATATCAAAAATTGCACCCAATCCAATAAAGACAAGACAAGAGATATAATGATAAAAGAAATATAACAAGTAGCTACAACCCAAATAATTAAAAATACCAATACCATACAAGAAACAACTTACCATCTGCTGTAACTCTTTAAGCATAGGTTCCCACTCTGAAACACCACAGAGTTCGTCCACAGACTGCTCCATATTGTACTCATTCATCCTCAAGATCTCTTTGTTTAAATCAAACTGCATGAAACCCATCTCCTCAAGCTCTTTAAGGAGCGTCTCCTCTACAAGAGTATTTCCATCAGTCCCTGGAGATAACAAGGGTGTATCTACAGCAGAGACTTGCGGATTGAAGGGAACAGCTGGGGCTGTTTTGGGGAAATCAATGATGGGATAAGAAACAGATGGAGGTGCCACAGAAGTTTCAGCGGCTGAGGCAGCATGGCAGACAAATGTAGTCTCATTTATAGGGAAGCTATTTTCTATCTCTTGCCTGGGTTTTGTTGAAGCATTAAAATTGCAGCGTTGAAGAAAGACATCATCCACAATAGGTTGAACATTGAAATCTACAACCTCAGACCATTTAGAGCCACTGCCATCAAGGGGAATATTCAAGTTCAGATGTTGAGAGCTATCATAAAATGTCTCCTTCATAGAAGCATCAACCTGCAAGTATGATAAAACAAGAGAGCAGGTAATTGAACAATTAGAAACAACATCTAATGTTTCTCGGCCAAGGGGGACAAAAACAAAAAAGAACAACAATGCCTACAACACAAAGAATACCTGAATAAGAACCCAAACACGTTGACCAAATTTTTGACCAGATGGGGATGCCATTCTCCAGTATGAAATGTATCGACCAGGAAACTGAGGTGCTCTAAATTCAACTGCAATGTCAAATTCCATATCCACAGGTACACCTTCCACAGGAATCTGGCATGTTCAATCAAAGAAAACGCTCAAAAGACCACTAACTTAAACAATAAAAAACATGCAAAAAAAGCCAAGATAAATGCTTATATGATCAAACTGCAAGATGAGAACTCTGCAAACCTCTAAGTTCACTGAATGAGAGTCACTAAATTTGTCTCCTCCAATCCAAACAAATTGAGTTCCCTTGGGCCACACTGTAGTTCCATCGTTGTGCATCCGCCAAATCTTTGTAAATGCAGTAGATGGGGCCATCATTGTACCATCTACTACATTGACATCCAAAATGAACCGGCTATCTAGCTTGGGCTCTGCATGCTTCGAATTAGGACCTGTCTGAAACATATGTGGTAATGTTGGAGAACACATCCAAAGTGGCTGCACCAGAAAAGAAATGAAAGGGGAGTAAATGTGTAAAGCCTAAAAGGGATAACAGAGTAGCAGAAGACGTTATAAATCTTCATACATGTTCATATAGACCCTTGAAGGATTGTGGAGAACGATCACACACGGGGCGATCCATTCTGATATAATCAGGCTCGTTACCCAATCCATAGAAACAGATGTTACACAGGTTATAGTCTTGTTTCCTACAGAAAAAGAAGCAATATTAATATTCTTAAAGAAACCCACTCTAAGCTATTTCACAATATTACCATAAAAACAATGTTCTTACAGTTTAGATTTAAAACAAGGTCCAGTTATTGGATAAACACCACAACCATTGCAGCGGACACCCTTACGGAACAAACCGCCCATAGCCTCAATGTGACTATGGTTCCTTTTAAATGGATGAATCCAGGGATTTCCAAGCGAGGGTGCTTCTGATTCAAAAAAATATCTCACATGTGGTTGTTCAACAAAAGGACTAGAACCCCTTGCAGTTGTCTCAGTTGAGCTGTTATCAGAAGCCACACAACTAGTGGATACGCCACAACTATCACCCTTATCATTAGTAGCCATTTCCCCCTCTTTGCCATCACCATCAGGGACTGCGGATGAATCTGGTGCAGTATTCCAATTTGCGAATTGAGATGGATTGGGAAGACATGGAAGGATATTGAGATCAACAGGGGCAACTGGTTCCGGTACAACTCTAGTTACTTTTCCAGCCTCCACCTGTTGATTGGCATTAGAAGTCAGGTCCACACATGTGGACTGTGGAACTCTTGTTTCAGGAGCAATAGGATCCTCAGAAGCACCAATTTTTGAGCTCCTACCAATTGCAACTCGAGGCTGGCTATCAGAATTTAGTAAGGATTGTCCCATTTTGGAAATTGGATCAGTAAGAGTAGCAACCACTGGACTTGAAGATGCAGCTTTTGCAGCCAAGTCAAGTGATAAATTGGAAAAGGTCTTGTGCAATGTCTCTGGCACAGTCTTTGATACATCACTAACAGCAGCATTGCCACTCATACATGGGTTTGGAAAAGGAGGAGATCTTAACGGGATAGCATTTCCCCTAGACCTAGCATTTGGTTTACTACCATTGTCATTGCTAATACATACATCAATTCTCAAGAACTTCAGCCGTTGCCTCATCACATCGTGCAAATCATCATCATCCACAAGTGTCACCAAATCGCCATCTTCATCAACATATCTCAGCATTAAATTTGCATCAGCGGGGAAATTAAAAAGTGAAAGTATCTTCGCCCTCAATCCAGACAAATCAAGATCCAGTTGCTTATTCTCATCTACACGAACATTAAAGCGCCTGAGGATATCTCTGTATTTGACCTATAAAACCAGAAGTATTGCAATAAGAAAATATTCGCATAATCATAGAACCATTCATTTACTTCTTAAGAGATATAAGAAGCAAATCAACTAAAATGAAGAAAACGTCAAAAACCACATGTAGAACTATTTATCAGCAATGTAATAAAATGCAGTAATTGTTGGTGACAAAGTATACATCAAAAAGCAAACATAATTCATTCAAAAATAAAATAAAAGCCATGGTTATAAATCTCCATAGTTGATATTTCTTTGGATAGTCAAAGAAATTTATTAAAAGAAAATGAAGAATACAAAGAGGATCCTCCAAAATTCAGATGACTCCAACAAAAAATAACTAACATTGAAATATATGGTTGCAGATTAATCTTGAGGTTATAAGTATAGCACTGTTCAACAAAGTAACACAATAAATAATCCACTAGACTCAATCGTTGATATAATGATCCAACATCTACCATCCAGCTAATGCCCAATATAAATTTAAATGTCTAAAAGGACCTTCATATTTTAATTGAATTCTAAATAGCTCCTTATCATATTAGGTTTTTTTATATTGTCACCAATATATATCTTCTTCTTCTTATCATTCTTTTTTTTCACCAAAACACAACCTATGGCTACATTTTTGTAAGCACCATGTACACAAATCTCACATGACTCTTCCACTTTTGTCTTGAAAATATATTCTTCTAATCTAATTTCTTTTTTTTTCTATTAATTTTTAATTAATTTTTAATTTAATATAAATAATGTAAAATTGTAAATATTTTATATCAAATAATTATTCTTCATAGATAATAAAATTTTCTTGTAGTGCAAGATAAATTTCTTTCAAGCATATGCCCATTATTGTCATTTTCTATGTTCACAGAAACTTTTAAAAATTATCACCAAACACCATATCAATCAATTCTGCTCTTAAAAGAAGTTTTTGTAAAAAATTTACCCAACATGATTTTTACACTATTTAAACAGCGAATTTTTCTCAAAAACTTACAGCACGGCAGCATTCCCAAATTGGGCCTAAGCCTCAAGTTAACGTTCCACACAATTTCTGATATTAATATAACATACTAAAAACAGGCTAGAAAACATGGAAAGAGCTCATAAGTCATAATGCAACTAGCATAGCACGAGCTATCACAAAAATCCAAGTGATACTTATCCCATGTAATGAAAACCAATTCTGCTTCATAAAAAGATTACCAGGAATTAAAAACGAACATCCTTTACTCTGGGTACAACAAGTTTTAAAAGTAAATCAATAGTAATAATGAACCTTTTAAATAAAACAAGCAACTGTAATCAATAATCAATTAATTAAAAAAAAAAAAGAGTCCCAATTCGTTTTATGATTAAATTGCTTTTCAGGAGCTCCATGTTAAACTAGCGTTACCAAATTATTATTTTCCAGAACAGAAGGAACAAAAACTTGACAAACAGTGTTTTCTTTTATCAAACTTGCTAAAATATAAAGGGGATATATAATTTGGAACTGCGGTCAAAACTATTACATTTATAGATATTTAAAACTAGGAGCACAGGCATAACGATTTTACTAGACTTGAAACCCTATATCAGCTGTGAATTGCGTCACGAGCCGTACCACTTAATAGAAAAACCAGAAATAACAAACATTCGCCTGAATGCTCAACAATTAATTTTTATTCCTCCCAGCATTCCCCAAACAACCAAAAGCAGAGCATGAACAGCAAACAATGAAGCTGAATAACCAGACAAAAGAAAACGAAGCAATTAAAAAACGAACCTTGATCACTAGAACAGAGTCCATAGGTTGAGAGCAAGAAGAAGCAGCGATGAGAAGACGCGCAGCAGTAAAACGCAACTGAAAACCCTAACAGTGAGAGGGATTTTGCTGAGAATTGAGATTGCGGAATAGAGAGAAGGGAGTGAGAGAGATTAATACGTTGAAGAGCTCCTCCCGTACCCGTCAGCCGCTTTCCGCGCTCTCTTCCCTCCGAATGAGCGGCCAACCTATACGCTTCGCATCTTTATATTATATTTTTGGACCCGGATCCTGATAGGTGGATCGGGTCTTGTGAGATTTTATGAATAGTTTAAGAAATTTTATTTTTATCTTATTATTTTTATTTTTAATATTAATTAGTTATTTTTTATTTTATATATGTTTTATTATTTTAATATTATTTATTTATAAA
>JASKGM010062124.1:0-17665 GCA_034509205.1 Ceratonia siliqua
TTCAAAAAAATAATGTTGCTATTATATATTTGGTGAAGATTTCTCTAATTAATTGATAAATTGAAATATTTCTACAATTAGTTAATTGGACATGTGGAATATTTTTTTAATTAAATTAAAGTCAAATGTCAATTAAAAATATTATTAAATAATAAAAAATAATAAAATCAAGAATAAATATAGATGAAATATGTGGTATTATTTTTTATAGGTGGGTTGTTCTAATATTTATAGATTGGAAAGAGTGAAGGCTATTGAGAGAGGACATTAAAAGTCTTTTGGTTCCATTAGAAGCCCCATAAATAAATGGGTCCCAGATAGCTCAGTAGTTGCAGTGAGAGGTACAGTTTCTGAGCCTATAGTTATAATGCGAAACAAACGGGTCAAATGCAAAATCCTCTACGCCTATGGCTAGAATTCATTTCTGGATTTTCTCCCAACATAAATCCAAGATGGACGGACTTTCGAAGGATGTCCTCTCATTTTCTTTGTTTTGTTATCATTTTTCCTCTTTTTCGTTCTCTATCACAGTTTTTTTAAAGTAGTGACAGGAAGGTTTAAACTTAAAACTTCATATAAATTACGGGGCTTACCTCCCGCCCACGTGCGCAGTAGGGAGCTTTTATAATTTTTTATTTGTATTGATAATTTTTTTAATTTTTAAAATTAATTAATTAATTTTTATATTATATATTTTTAAAATTCTTTTAAAATATTTTTGAATATTTTTAAATATTTTTTACATTTATTTACACTATTTATTCATAATTTTTTGATACTATTTATTTATAAATAAAAAATTTTTAAAAATATATATGATATAAAAATTAATTAATTAATATTAAAAAATATAAAAAAATTAAAAAAAACAAGAAATGAGGGATAAATAGTAACTGCTATCACCCATGTACTGTAATAGTAGCATAGTCAGTACCATAAATTATTAGCCCCCTATTAAATTATACTTTTAAGTTCTTAACAAAGCTTTGTTTTTTTTCCCGAAAAATAAAATTTTTTGATCACTTTTCTCAAAAAAAATATTTTGTTTTATTACAAAAAGTTATTTATATTACATAAAATAATTTTTTTTGTGGGACTGATAATGTGATAATGACAACTAATAATAATAACAGGATGAGTTTTAATAATATTAATAATGGCAGTATCACAAGATGAACTTTTTATTAAAAAAAACTTATGCATATGCTAACTCTTTTAAAATTCTTATTTTAGTTTAACTTCAACTTAATAGAAATATTTACGTCTAAGTTTGAGTCAAAGTTTGAAATTAAAAAAAAAATTATTTGGGATTAACTTAACCCAAGCACAATCTCAAGCTCGATATCAAATGGTTGTAACGACAATGTGTTTGCAAAAGAGAAAGACATAAGTTTCTAAGGAATGAAGTAGAGTATTGATGGACAAGGAAGAAAGTGAAGCAGAAAAAGTAAAGATGAGAGAATACTTGAATTCTTTTCATTGAAAATAATTGTTACAAGATGTAGTCTATATATAGACTAGTGATAACTATACACATCAGTAATATAGTTACAATATCATAATTGAACTTAATAATTGCATGACCTGCTAACAACTAACTTAATTATACTAACATTTTCCCCTCAATCTAAGGTACTTTGCTCATAGCTAACTTATATCTTAGTATACTGAAAAAGGAAGTGGACAAAGGTTTTGTAAGTATGTCAATAGTTTGATCTTGTGCAGGTACATGTGCAATGACTACTTCCCTAGCCAGGACTTTGTCTTATATAAAGTGGAGATCAATTTCCATATGCTTTATCTGTAATGAAGAATTGAATTAGCAGCTAGGGAAACCGTATTAAGATTGTCACACCATATCACTGGGGGGTTTTGTTGAGGCAAGTGAAGTTCAGCTAACAAAGGTTTTAGCCATGTAAGTTCACAAGCTGCATTTGCAAGGCTCCTGTACTCTACTTCAGTACTGGACCTTGCAATTGTATACTATTTCTTGGAAGTCCATGAGACAGGACTTCTAAGAAATAGCATACAATTGCCAAGGAAGAAGCAATAGCCAAAAGTTGACCTTCTATAATCCAAGCTTAATGCCCAATATGCATCTACGTAACCAGTGAGTGTGAGGTTTGCAAACTTGGTGATTTTAATTCCAAATTCCATGGTTCCCTTGATGTATCTCAATAGTCTCTTCACTGCTTTCCAATGGGTGTCCAAAGGGGATTGCATGAATTGGCAGACCTTGTTTTCACTGTAAGCAATGTCTAGCCTGGTTATGGTTATATACTAGAGAGCTCCTACAATACTTCTATATTGGCCATTTGTGATTATATCCTTTTGTTTGGCTGATAGCTTGAGGCTGGAAACCCTTGGAGCAGGTAGTGACTTTGCTCTAACATATCAACCTTGGTAAGAATGTCTGTGATGTACTTAGTTTGAGTTAAAAGAACTCCATCTATAAGTTATTTAACCTCAATGCCAAGAAAATAGTGTAATAGACCAAAATCTTTGAGGGAAATGTGGCATTTAGCTGATTGATGACCTCCTGCACCTGTTACTCACTATTTAAATAACTATTATATCATCTACATATACTAGGACAAATAAGGAGTTCCCATTATCACAATGTCTAGTAAACAATGACTGGTCAGCCTTTGAAGAATTAAACCCCAAGGTTAATAGTAGGTTGCTTAACTTGTCAAACCATGCCCTAGGGGCTTGCTTCAAGCCATACAATGCTTTTTTGAGTTCACACATTAACCACTACCCTTTGTTTTGCTTTTCAAACCCTGCTGAATGGTCCATATGTATTTCTTCAGTTAAATCATCATTTAGGAAGGCATTATTTACATATACTTGCCTTAGTTTCTAACCTTGGTGACTGTTATAGATATACTAACCATAACTATTGTGAGCTTAATGACAGGAATTAATATTTTAGTATAATTAGAACTAGCTACTTGAAGATACCATTTTGCCACCAACTTTGCCTTATACTTAGATATTGACCCATTAGGATTCTTTTTCAGCTTGAATACCCACTTACACCCAACAATTTTCTTGTTAAGTAGTAATGGAACTAGTTCCCAAGTACCATTTTTAATCAATGCATTATACTCTACCTCTGTTGCTTTTCTCCATTTCTCATGAGCTAGTACAATATGTATATTTGGTAGTTCTGAGTGGGTGAACTCTATTACTTTATGGGCTTTAGGCTTGAAGATGCCATTTTTTGCTCTTGTAACCATGGGGTGTCCTTTTTATGAGGAATATATTGGCCTGGATAATGGTGAATTATGGGCTGAGTAGCTTGGTTACATTTCAGTAGATGGGAGGAATGGTTGAAGTGAGTAAGGAATTGGTGAATTTGAGGTGATAGAGTTTGGAAAGTCATGAAGTTGCTGTGATTGGTTGGGAGACTGATTTAAAGCAGAAGAAAGAAAACCATTTTTAGTTTCAAGAATGGGTGATACTGATTGCACTAAGTGACACTAGTTGCACTGGGTGATCATCAATAGAAAGTAAACATTGTGTGTTGTGTATTGGTGCTAGTGTGGGTATTATATGAACAATATAATTCAAAGGTGGTGTAGGATTATTATTTGGAATGGGGATCCCATCCAGTCAAGCAATGACTGGATGGGATCCGGTCAAAATGTTGACACGTGGCATCTCATAATACAAAGCGGGAGAGGGAAAGAGGAGGAAATGGGGGAAATGGGTTTGTTTCGGGGGAGAGAAAATCAGAAAGAATGAGGGAATCTGAGAAAATAAAAAAAGGTTTTAAAATGAGATGCCACGTGTCAACATCTTGGCCGTCCCCTGGAATGGACAGCCAAGATGCCTTGACCGAATCCCATCCAGTCATGGCTTGACTGGATGGGATCCCCATCCTATTATTTGTTACTAGATTGGAAAGTAAACTTGGTTGGTCATCAAATCTCACATGCTTGGTGATTATAATTTTTTCCTCAATGGTTAAACATTTAAACCTATTTTGGTTTATGGCATAGCTTAGGAAAGTGCAAGGACTAGACTTGTATTAGAGCTTATGGAAGTTGTATGGTCTCAAGTTTGGGAAGTATAGGCAGCCAAAGGTTCTCAACTGTGAATAATCTGGTTTTGTTTTATAAAGGGTTTCAATTAGAGATTTGAAAGAGAGTATAACAGTGGGTAACCTATTTATCAAGTGAATGGCTGTAGAGAAAGCATCTGTCCAAATCTTAAATGGTATTGTAGTTCATGTATTGAGGCTTGAGCCATTAGGGTAAGGTTAGTCTCTACAATGTGACTATGTTTCCTCTCTATGACACTATTTTGTTTAGAGGTGTAAGGACATGTGTGTCTAATGATAATAACCTTGGAACTTAGATATGATGCAATTGGCTTAAATTCTGTACCACAGTCAGTCTGAACAGCTTTGAGTTTAACTTGAAGTTGAAGTTCAGCAGAGTTATGAAAATGCATAAAGTAATTGTATGCTTCTGCTTTAGTTTTGAGAAAATATAGCTATATGAACTTATAATGCATGTTTATGATTGACATGTAATACTTATACCCTTCTCTAGATGGGGTGTGAGCAGTACCCCATATATTTACTTCAACTAATTGCAATGGGCATCTATAGACAGTAAATGAAGTAGAAAAATGTAAAGAATAACTCTTGCCTAATTGATAAGCAGAACACAAAATATTTTTCTTACTAAATGAGAATGGTATTTTATACTGGCTTAACACTCTGCTAGCCTGCTATGCCATACCTCAGACATTGTAATATTTGTGTGATTACATGAATTTGAAAACACACTACAAGAACTAGATGACACTGTGTTGTTCGTGCCATTACATACATTTGAAGAAAAGTACACGAACTAGGTGTTTGTACAACAGACTGAGTACAAACAAATTACATTAACTAGGTTTTTGTACAACAAACTTAGTTGACAAAGGAGACTAAACTGTATTAACACTATGCAAGCTACTAGCAAATGGTTTTGACAGGTTAGACATGTTGAATTTGTATAAGCCTTCATGGAGTGTCCTTTGAAGAATAACCTCCTTGGTATTTATATTCTTGAAAAAACAAGAGTAAGGCAGAAATTCGAATAAGACATTATTGTTCTTTGACAATTGTGATACAAAAATGAGATTTTTTCTAATTGGGGGTACATGCAGCAGATTATTGAGTTTTAGAACATGATTGTTTATGTTTAATGCAACAGTTGAGTGTCTAATACATGTAATTTTGAGTTTAGAACCATTACAAACTTGTACTTGATCCCCTCCAAAATACTCTCGCCCAATGGAGAGATTTGTAAGTTCATTGGTCACATTATAGGTTGCTGAATCTAGTATCCATCCATTGTTTCCATTACCATTTCCATTTCCAATAGCTAGGGTGTTCACTCGTGACTGATCAAATTGACCTGAATCTACTGTTGAGATTTACATTTGGATTTGACCTCTGATTGTTATTACTCTGATTGGATGACTGGTTGCTCACACCAGTATAGGTTGTATCAAACCTATAATAGTATTTTGCACTGTGTGGCCCATCTTACCACAAAGCTAGCATTGTGGCCTATTGTTATAATTATGTCTACCTTTACCTCTGCCCCTATTATATGATGAATTATTCCTATTTCCATTCTATTTGTTATTCCACTACTTCTTGTTCTGAACTATGAGGTTTGCTAATGCCTTATTGATAGAACCATTAGTAAAGTGTTGCAGTGTCCTACATTCAGAAACTAACAAAAGGGTTATGACTGATTTCAAATTGTAAGGCTCATCTTTGGAAGAGATAACTGCTACAACTGAATTAAACTCACTACCAAGTATTGTCAACAGTGAAAGAACCTGATCCAATTCAGGAACTATATGTTCACAAATGCTAGAGTGTCACAAAGGGTCTTGACCTTAACAAGATACTTTCTCATGGAGAGATTCCCTTTCTTAAGTGTTTTCAACGGTAGTTTGTACTACATAATCCTTGCCCCTGATTGCAAGGAATAATTTTGAACAATAGTAGTCCATATTTCTTGGGACGAATCACATCCAATAAGTTGAGGAAGCACACTCGGACTAACAGTAGACAAAATCCAAGAAACCAGTAATTAGTCTTGCCTCTGGTGATTGACAAACTCTAGATTGACATCACCCTGACTTCCTGGAACTACAGGTTATGCGACTTTTTGAGAACCAAGAAGAAATTGCTCAAGGTTATAGCCCTTCACTACTGCTGCAAGAATATGTTATTTCCACAGCAGGAAGTTGGTTTCATACGACTTAACACTGATGATTTGGCTAGCTGGAGCAATGACGTTCGAAAGATTAGGCGCTTGACTGAAACTAGCAAAAGCTCCATTTATGTTTGCTTGAAGCTCTGATACCATGTTTGCAAAAGAGAAAGACAGAAGTTTCTAAGGGAGGAAGTAAAGTAGACAAGGAAGAAAGTGAATAAGATAAAGTGAAGATGAGAGAATACTTAATTCTTTTTATTGAAAATAATTGTTACAAGATACAGGCTATATATAGACTATTGATAACTATACACATCAATATTATAGTGACAACAGCATAACTGAACTTAATAATTACACGACCTGCTAACGACTAACTTAATTATACTAACACAATGATAGTAATTGGTTTAAATAAAAATTAAAAATATTTTCTTATTTGTTTTTGGAAAAAATTAAAATTTATAGTTAAAAAAATGTAAAACACTAAAGAAGGAGAAAGTTATAATTATCAAACAAAATTTAATACGCTGAGTATTTTAGTTTTAAATTAGTAAAGGATTATTTAACCAAAGTCAAAGGAAGTTGACCAAAACTTATCTCCATTTTATTACTAAAAAATTGAAGTTATTAAAAAAGGACTAGAGAATAATTTTAATTAATATATATTTCATACAGGTAATCTTAACATTTGTTTTTTAGGTAAATTTATTTTACGAGGATATTCATAATTAATTTAGTCTACACATTTTTTATAAATTAAATTTAACTAACAATTTATCCTTTTTCTATATTGATTAGAAAAATTATATAACAAAAATGATAGAGATACCTATTTTCCACTTATAATGCTCACAACAGCTCCATGGTAAAAGAAGGGAATTAAACAACACACCACAAGACACACAGAAAAGAATGAGAAGTATAGCCAGTGGACTATGGGACTCTGCATGTCTCTACTCAATCTTTTGTCCATACTCTATTCATCTTTACCTCCCTTGGTATCCAAACTCTGCTTCTCAAATTCAAACACAGCTATGATTTCAATTTATAAAAAACCAAAGAATTATTTTGAGTGTTTCAAAAAAATATATTATATTTTATAATCTACTTCATAAAATTTAAACTTTGTTCCGATATTTTAAATGATTTCAAAGTAGTATCTTAAAATAAATTAAAAAAAATATTGAATTTGATAAAATATTGTTATAAAATATAATAATTTTGAGACTTTCTATCCTACTCTAGTGTTCATTTTCTATATTTTTGTATTTTATTTTTTAATTTTTATTAAAAGAAATAATTTAAAGGAATTTTAAAAAATTTTGAAAAAAATAAAAAATTCAAAACTATTTTTTTTATTTATTCATTTTTAAATATTTGTGTTATGAACTTTTTTTATTTTTTTAAATTCCTTTAAATTATTTCTTAAAATAAAAAATACAAAAAATATAAAAAAAACACAAAAATATAAATATAAAAAATGAAAACCTACTCAAAAGGCAGGATGGAAGGAAATCAGAATTCGGAAGCTGTCGTAATTGGCATCTATATAAGGGAATCATTACATGACCCAGATCAACTATTTGACATTCCTTACGTGGAAAATTTTGAACTTTAGTCACAATCATCTTTGAAACAAAGTTGGTTTATATGAAAAAGTTGAATTCCAGTTATAATGGAATAACAAAAGTGAAAAAGAACTGAATATAGCATCCCTGACAGAAGCAAAGAGACAAAAGCATATATACATGAAATTTTGGCATCCAATGGAAGATAAGTACTTCTGCCAAATGGCTGGCTGGTCCATATTCATGTACCACTGGGGTTCCTAACATTCCCACTTTAACACACTGGAAGTGAAAAGGCAGAGGCCCTATACGGTGCTATTCACACAAATTTTATTAATAATTATATATAAATCGCTAATTCATCTATATTTAAATTTAAATGGATTTACTTAACTTTTTATTAAATTCAAAAACAGTTATTTCATAAATTCATGTACAGTTTATGAATAAGATTTATATAAATTGTATTACTCTACACAGAACATGTGCTGGTCCATAATATGATAAACAAGCATAATTGGGAACATGAACATGGCATGGCACTTGCAGCACTGTGCTCTTTCATATGGGGAGGTGATGCTCGACCTATTCATACAATTTGGCATTGCGTACTTGATCAATGTGTTCAATTTTAATCAGATAATCTCGTTAATAAGTTTGTACCTTGAGTTATAAACTATATTTTGGGTCTCTTATGTGGATACAAGCAGTTGCTGCTGTTCTTTTTACTGCACAATCCGTGTTTGTTTTTTTTTTCCTCTCTTTTTTATGCAG
Source organism: Ceratonia siliqua (assembly GCA_034509205.1). NCBI lineage: Eukaryota > Viridiplantae > Streptophyta > Magnoliopsida > Fabales > Fabaceae > Ceratonia > Ceratonia siliqua. Next base: position 8,582 of record JASKGM010062124.1, read on the forward strand.
CAAATTTCACCCATTTACATTCTCATATATGTTGCTTTAATCAGTTGTGACAATAATCCATCGACTATATGTTACATGCAGAAATCTTGCTGAAAATAGGTAACCTTATGAACCCAATACCCTATTCTGCAACTATCAATAAATTCAGAGAAAAGCTGAAGTTCTGGATGCCAGAACAAACGACATGTTTTAATAACGTGATATTTGCAAAATTAATTTGCCCCCCCGTCTCCACTAACTTCGACAATTTCAAGCTATCACTATCCTACATAATGGAGCTGCCAAAAAGGAACCAGTCGTCCCAATTCCTATTTTCTTCACATCCTCCCCACTCCACATTTCATCATGCTACCATATTTTTTCATAAAAAAGGTAAAACTGTACAGATACAGATTAACAAAATGGAGAGGAGCACCGGAATACCGTGAATTAGAACCATAACTACCACTTTGTTTAAAGCATTCAATGGACTATGGTTAGACCAACTTAAGGACTTCGCAAAATCGGTATGTCATTTTTCGTTTGTGAAGCATGCTTTCCTCTGAAGACCCCCCACAGATAATACTTTGCCTGAAATCCTGTCCAAAGGGTAATATAAAAATCAATATATACTTTAACTTTTACAAACAATTTGATGAAAATGTATTACTAAAGAATTAGAATAAGTGAAGCTCACTCCGATGTTGGATTGGGAGAACAGTAGAAGGAAATACTAAAAGCTCTGCATTTTCAACAACCGCTCTCATTGCAAGGTCAAGGCAAATTATGTCATCAACCAGCTTGTCAAAAGCCTTTTCGTCTCTGCACAGGCATGCAATTTTTATTTTAGCTAACCATATTAAAGAGTTGAGTGAGCACAAGTTAACATTGTCTAAAGCATCACCTTTCATTCTCAGGAAAGAAATAAAGAGCTATACTGTGATCAGTTGGCCCCCACTCCTTGAAACCTTTTGGCCACACCACAGATCTTTGAAGCAAGTCCACATAAAGCACCTCCGGAAACAGTCTTGTCTCATCCACAACTTTGGAGCATGCTAAACTGGACACATGAGCCACAAGTCCCCTGACACAATCAATACTAGGGTTGCAGATGGACAAACTTCCCCTGTTAACCAGAAAATTCAACTTCATACAATGTTAACCACAGCAGCTAAAAATGTTCAAGAATCCTAAATTGTCAGAAAAAAAAAAAATTCCTACCTCCACATTGGATTGGCAATAGGCTGCGCATCAGCACAACAATCTAGTTCCACAACATTTGAATCATCATTCGTAGCTACTCGAGAGATTTGCGGAGAGTCAGACTCCTCATTAGAATTAGCATCATCTCCTTGAAATGGTGCACAATGTTTTACAAACCTCTTATGTTCTTCAAAATTCTTACTACATTGAGAATGGTCATGATGAGAAGAGTGACAACCAGATAATGGCATGCTACATTGAGTCTGATCACGATAAGGAGAAGTGTGACAATCAGATAATGAAACCTTTGTTTTACTGACAAAGCCAGAGATATCTTTTGTTTCCTTCTGCTTCTTCCTAATCTTCTTCTGTTTCTTATGCTTGTTTTTCTTCACTCTCTTTATGTAATTCTTGAGTTCTGTCTTGGCTTGGGTTGCATCTTCTGCCAAGTCTACAGAGTCACTCGTTCCAGATGGAAGAGCTCTAGATTTATCAAGAGATGATGATGGCCTTGCCACCTCTGCTTCACAATCCTCACAAGACCAAGTAACGTCATCACCAAAAATCACAGGTCCATCTAAACAATACCTGAAGAAGGAAAAGTAAGGAGTCAAAAGCCAAATAAGGCATTTTTAATACAAAGTCCTCGTATTTCTGCTTAATAAAACACACTGGGAGAAAAATTCAGAAACAACAAAAGGGTTTTAATACAATTTATCCTTCGGCTTCTCAAACATTAATGTGTATATTTAACCTCTAATACTCTCAAATGGAAATTTTCGAAAAAGTCCACATGGAACGAGATATAGTGTATTTGCAGCAAAGCTAAGTGATGATAAAAACCCGCTATATTTCCATCCAAGCATGTAGACAGAAAGGATATATAATGAGTACCTATGCAGTGCATAGACCTGACACTGGTTGCAATAAACCAACGCCTCTGGAAAGCCTTTGTTGCCACACTTGAGACAAACAGTTTCCTGCAATAAGTGTACAGAGTCTTGTAGAAATATTCATAATAGCAGAAGTGCAACTTGAAGCATGCACAGATTACACTATTAACATATATGCAGGTAAAAGATGCAAATCATAAGAAAATATCAATATAAAGAGAATAGTATTAGAAATATGACTTAATTTGTTATACTGCAGTGCTGTACCCAATATTGTTATTTTTACATCATTCTTATTCTAATTCCTATTTTTATTTACAGAAGTGTTGGATTTATCCTTTTCTTTAGTTTTTTAATTTTCTACATATTAATGCATTATCATTATGCTTGTCACACCATATATTTTAATTATATATGAATATATAATTTTATGTGATATAAAAACTCATGTTAAAAAATTATTCATTTTTTTTACGTTAGTTTGATCAATGATCTAACTGACGTAAGCGAGTGACTTGTGACCTGGCCTCATTTCTTATTCACCTTCCAGTTTCGTTTTTAAAAAACTATGGCCGGCATACTGAAAACTTTCAGTAATTTGTACAAAAAGTGGTTGTACAAAGTGGTAGGTGTAAAGAACTATAAACAGAATAATTAAAAGCCGTATCACCAATAAGCTGACAAGACGGTGCACTATAAGTTATCAGTTATCACCAAAAAAAAGGTTCCAGAAGCTCACATAAACTGAACAAAGGATGATAACCTTATCAATAAAAAAACAATTATAATAGAAAGAAAGGCACCAAAAAGAAAAACAACAGAAACAAAGAAACATTAACACAAAGGTGCTCTACAATCCCTAGGGATATTTATTGAAGAGATTCCCATAAAGAACCATCTACTGAGCACCAAAAGAGAGAATAAGCACAATTTTATCCCATGATTAATCTTTGATTATAAAAGACACATTTTTCCTTGAAAATATGCATTATGCTCCATCCACATACACCAAAGAAAAGTAGACAATCCACAACGCTAAACTTCTGATCAGCATGTTCTCCACATTTATTTACCAGCATGTTCAAATAATATCTCATGTTAATAGTCCATTTTGGTTATTGCAAGACTAATTCAAGTAAATTTGGTGTTTGATACTGGGTCTTCTTTTTTCACTCGAGTTTTACCAGCAGTTTATATCTCCCTCACTTCCATCATGCCATTCATGTTCTTAGCCTCTCGTAAATATATCAAGGACTGTGAAATGTTTCTAAATTTATAATCTTTCTAAATTTCTGACCAATCCTCCAAGAACACATTACAGAAAGATACTCATCCTAAGCTAACCAACATAACTACTAATTCAATATATTTATCATTTTAAGCCTGTATTCCAAGCTTCTATCTAAGACTCGATTTCCAAGACTAGATCCCATAACACATCACACTCTCGAAGATGCTTCAACCTCTGCTAAATCTGACAGTGGACACAGCTTGTCTGACTTTAGGAAATGTCCCAACTAAGTTTCACTGTACAGAGGAACACAGTCAACACTTTGCAAGTATAAAATATCCTCTTTAGGTTTAACGTTCAATCAATCTAAATGAGTTTTACTCCACACACCAAAACTCTCTTATTCGAGAAGGTTTTTGACATGCCACTTCTACCAGGACAACAGACACAACAAGGGCAAATCTCCTTTATGATTACTCTAACAGTCTATTTGGATGGATGAGAATTAATAGAATGGAATGGAAAACAATGGGAAGAAAACTTTTCCCCTTATTTAAGTTTTAAAAATTAAGGGGGGGACCATTCCCATTACTTCCCCCTCAAAACACTAATTTTTGTTCCCTCCCAATTTGGGGGGAGGGGAGTTAAAGCGAGGAAACACTAAATTTTATTTGAGTTGACATTTTACCCCTTATTTGTATATCCTCGTATGCTACCCATTATTTTTTCCAAATTCATATTTTTGCTTCAAGTTTATTGGTTATAGACATTTACATTTTTTTCTTTTCTACACTTATTTTATTATTGTGGGGAATATTGCTCATTCTATTCAATAAATATTGCCCCTACGTATTGTCTCTTGTATGTGTGCATGTATTTTGCACGACAGGTTAGCTCTAAATTTCTAAATTGTTGCTAAATCAATTGAGAAAATATGTGCAATTTTTATTATTAGTATATGGATTTATATTTTGCATTTGAATTGATATTAAAATGCAAATATATATATTTTTTATTCTAAATAAAAAGAATATATATTGTAATTTTGTACCCATAATACTTCCATTCTATTCACTTTTATTTAAACTCCCAAAGAAAAGGGAAATTCCTTCCCTTTTCCTATTAAACTCTCAAACAGAGAGAATGTAAGTTTATTTTGTTCCTTCCCTTCCCATCCCATTTCATTCCATTCCATTCTCTATGAAACTTCAAAGATAGCCTTCATTTTTAAGATTTCCGAAGACATGTATTTTGCTTATTCAGGCCAGGCTTACACAGCGCTTCACACCCAAGTGAGCCTTAAATCAGTAACACATCAAGCTTTTAGAGTAAGACAACAATTTTATCAAGAATTGTTGACAGTGATGAGAAAATAAATGAGTAGGTAGGCATTACGGGGAGAAATATAAGCAAAATAATGTCCCTAGTTTCTAAATAACGACACAAGGAATTCAAAACATCTCAAAGAGCAAGAAACTTCTGTAACCGAAAACTGCCTTCCTTACCGCTTGATCATTTATACACATTCATCCTCAACATTTACCCAACAACCCAATTTTCAAATATAAGTAGAAAAAACACTCCCAAACATTCTGTTAGTAAAAAAAAAATCCATGCAGTGACTCAGTGAGATTTTAGCGCTTGCCCAGAAAGCACCAACCTAGCCACCAAAGGGGAATTCCAAAATCCATTCATAAAATTAATAACTTTAACCCCGTAAAGTGCCAAACTTGACTCTACTTCTCCACACTCTCTAGAGGGGGAAAAAACTCACCATGGTCGCTACTTCAGGAGTCCCTTATAAACCGGTGAATCTTGTGAGTATAATGCTGAGAATATTGGAAGGGTTTCATTTTAGAAGAAAAAAATCCTTGTCAATGAGAAACTCTGTTACTTTGATACAGACCGAGCCTTTAGAGTATCGCCGACTACGATAATACGCAGAAAGTGAAAAGGGAGGACCGGAAAAGGGAAGTGTACGGACGATAAAAAGAAAAGTGAAGCCAAAGCGTACAATAATTTGTTTTAGCCTAAAAGTTAGAAAAAGAAAAGCAACAGAAATTTCGGGAAGAGACTTTTACTCCCATCTTGAGAAATTTCATTTTTTTTTTCATAGGGATAAATTTGATACATAGGGTCTATTAGAGAATTTACAACTCTATAAATAAGACCCAAATATTAAATTCATCCCAACCATTAATTATGTCCTTATGTGAGTAATTTCTATATATTATTTAATATTTTAGTTAATTAAATTATTATTATTATTATCTTTAATAAATTAAAACAATTAAAGATATAATTACATAGGCCAATAGTTAAATTTTGTTAAGTGGCGAAAAATAAAATTTTCAATTATTTTTATATTTTAAAAGAATAAGATTAATTTAATTGAAATTAAAATGATTAAATTGTTATAATAAATAAAAAAGAGACACAAAATTGCTTTAATTGAAATTATACAAACTAAGTTAGTTTATTAAACAAACCTAAATTATATTAGCATCATTAATCAAACTAAAACCTGCATTAAGTTACCCATATTCCCTTACTCATGGGACACGAAGTAAACCCATCCTCATGATTCATGAATGCCTTTGATAAGATTTTTACACAGCTCCTCAAATCGCTTGTTTAGAGCTCCATAGTATTGATCTAAAAATTAAACAATATCAAGTATGGCCCTGAAATTATATATCACCAGATACCCACACTTCTGTTTTTAAGATTATAGTGTGTAAAGTTAGACCCTCACTCGAACACTTGATGAAATGGTGAGTAAAGGACTAGCAGAAGCGAAATACTAACCCAGTAGTTAACTTAAGGTGCACTTCTGATCACCCAACCTCAATTCTCATACATTGAGCTATAATGCTTTAGGGAATCAATTATCATATACCTTTAAACAGTGTCATTAGTCTCTTAACATATTGAATTTTTTAACAGAATACAAACCAGATTCTTCAACAAATTACACCAAAATATTACTTTCAGCAATGGATTGGACTCTGCAAGAATTGGTCTAATATAAGCAAATATATATGATGGTTGCTATGGTACAGTCCATTTTGGAGCTGCACTATATATTTTGACTATTAATTGTTATATTTTTTAATTTTTTGTCTTAATTTTTTTTTATTTTTTAACATTAATTAATTATTGTTTAAGTCATATAATTTTTTGAGAATTTTTAAAAATATTTTTAAAATTTTTTAAGAAATTTTTATATTTTTTTATACTATTCATCTATAAATTTTTTGATACTATTTTTTCATAAGTATAAAAATTTTAAAAATATATAAAAATATTTTAAAAATTTTGTAAAAAATATATGAAATAAATAATAATTTATTAATATTAAAAAATAAAAAAAGTAAAAAAAATAACTAACAAAATATAAAAACTGTGAGATAGAAACCGCCAATATATATACAAGACAAATTTTAAAACTGTTACATAGAAACGTCAACTTATTCTACTCTGGACTTGAGAGATAAAAGTAATCCTTTCATTATAGACTTTGAACATAATCCTTTATATTTGGATCTGATAGCAACTCAATATGAAAACAAGATATTCACTTCTTGCTGCTACAGATTGCAATTGGCACTCCAAAATGAGGGTCAAGTCTCGTATGGTAGTTGCATATGCACAGAATCCCATTCCCCTCAGAAAAATAAAAATTCAAAAGAAACAATTGTGCACCGCTAAAAATATGTTAACATGTGACTGACCACTTTTGGCAGGTTGCTGAACAAGAAGTTACCATATCTGCAATTCTGCAATTCACAATTGACATGTAAACAAGCACTTCTGTTTGAGGTTGAAATCATTGAAATTCCTGAAGTTATTAAAAGTATGTTTCTCAACACTCAAGGATCTAAAATAATCATCTGGCCTTGAATGTCTTAGTTAAACTGGCTTCTAGGGGTCAAATATGGAGCCTCGTCAATACTGGGTCGATTGCCAATAACATCCAATATTTCCTCGGTATCATTTGGCAAAACAGGCCTAATTCTCACCCTTGGTTTACTGGCTGGTAAGGATGGAAGTGGTGCTTCTCCCTTGAGAATCCTAGCTGCATCTCGCACTCTTGGCCTATTCTCATAGTCTGGGTGCACACAAACAAGCCCCACCATGAGCATCCTCTCCATCTCTAGCACATCAAACTTTCCCATCAACCTTGGATCAGCAGCTTCAATGAGTTTCCTCTTTTCCCACAACTTCCACAGGTAATCAATAACCACAGTCCCATCATCTTCAACAGGCTTCCTCCCTGTTGCCACTTCTAACACCACTACCCCAAAGCTGTATACATCAGTCTTCACAGTTGGAACACCAGAATAAACATATTCAGGAGCAAGATACCCCATTGTTCCTGCTGGCATAGTAGCTTCCCTTGTATTAGAACTATGCTCATACACTTGTGCTAGACCGAAATCCCCAAGCTTGGCATTGAAATCAGCATCAAGCATTATGTTACAGGTCTTCACATCTCTGTGGATGATTTGTCTCTCACATTCTTCATGAAGATACGTAAGCGCAGAAGAAACCCCCAGAATTATATTAACCCTCTGCTTCCATGACAGGACCACTGCAGAATTGAAGTTCTTATGTAGAATTTTATTGAGGCTCCCATTAGGTAGAAACTCATAAACCAGGACTAACTCAGCCCCCTCACAACACCATCCTTGAAGCTGAACCAAGTTCTTGTGCCTCAAGCAACCCACCATTGTGGCAAACTCGGTGGTGAAAGGATTGGGCAAACAATCTATACCATGAATTCTCTCGAATCTTTTCACTGCCACATCACCGCCATTTGGAAGAGACCCTTTGTAAACCTTTGCCGATGCCCCTTCTCCAACAAGTCTATCTTTATTAAATCCCATTGTGGCTAATTTGATGTCAGAAAGTGACAATCTTGTCGGCAGTTTTGTGGTTTCAAATTCACAATTCTGGCCCTCTACCGCCTTTCTAAGATTACTCTTTTTCTTTGTCAAGAAAATGCTAAGTACAACAACAACTGCTGCTAATAGAGAGACTACAAATGCAGTTATTCCTCCCAGCCCAAGAGCCATCTCGCCTATCTGTTTTCTTCTGCGATGAGCATCAATGTGTTCAGTAGCTCTGGTAGAATCCTCTGGATAACACAAGAAACAGTCCCCTTCTTCAACCATATCCATAGGACTCACTGAACTAAAGAACCCAAAAGTCTTGAATTGCCAATGATCAACAATGTGTATACCTGAGCCCTGCCCATTGGAGGCAGAGAAACCCACATGCATAAACTCCTTTAGTTGCTCAGAAAGGTCAATCTGAGCCACCAAAATAGGAGTAGGAGGCCTAGCTGGAGAGGGTCCAATCCACACCCGAACCATTTTCATGGCGTCTCTATACTCAATCCACGCAGTAATCTGTCTTCCACTCTTCAGATCAATTCCCCTAGAAATAGCATCAACTGAAGCGATAGATACGACTGTATTAACATCGATACCAATGTGATTCCCATTAATGTCACCAAGTGAAGGATCAAAATTGGTGTCAAATTCCACAGCAAAGTAAGAATCTTGTTGTTTTACAGATGATGCTGGCAGACCCATATACCCACGAGATAAGCTGGCTAAATTGGTGTTGGAGGTGATCAGAAAGGCAATGCCATCGCTGGAAGGGCACGAGGGGGAGGAGACTATTGAGAATGAGAAGCGGCATGAGAAAGAGGCCGTAGAGTTTGTTCCAGAATCAAGAAAGCGAATTGGGTATACATAGAAAGCCCTTCCC
>JASKGM010062135.1:0-17661 GCA_034509205.1 Ceratonia siliqua
CCAGACAGCCGGACTGACCAGACCGCCCAACCGACCCGACCATACAGAGCAGAAGGTCCCTTGTACCGAACACAGGCTTCGACAGGTATATTTACGAATAAAGTAGTTGAAGCCTTCTTTTTTTGTGGGGAATAGCTCCAATTAAGAATCTCTAGCATTACAATTCACAAGTTTTTAAAATTTGTGATACCTGTTAAGTTCAAGAAAATATTTTTTTTTGTCTTTAAATGTCTCGTTTTTCATAATAATGCTTCACCAAATTTAGTATTTTGCCCAGATAGTCATATATAAGATTGGGCTGGTCGTCTCCTTCTTAAAAAAAAAAATTATTATTATTATATATATATATATTATATTTATTTATTTTAAATTTTTATATTAATCGAATTATTTTATAGATGTATTACTTAGGATATATTTAGTTTGCGAAAATATTTGTTATTTTTGTTTCTTAAAAATAAGTTTATTTTTATAGTTTTAAATTTTAGAAAATATATTTGATTTTGATTTTGATTGTTTTAAAAAAATAAAAATTATGAAAATATTTTTAATTTTTAATTTAAAATTTTATTTTTAAAAAATAAAAATTAATTTTTTTATTATTTTTTTCTTATCACTTATTTTTTTATTATTTATAAAATTACTATTATATTTTTATTATTTTCAACTTAATTACGACATTACTAATGTATTTTCAAAATTTTATTTTTTAGTTTTTAAAACTTTAAACAAGAAACATTAAAAATAGTTTTTAAAAACATCTTTAAAAAAATATTTTTAAAATTTTTAACTAAATACGTTTTTACTATATTTCAAAACAAAAAACACATAAACCAAACTCACCTTCAATTTTATAAATACATTATTTATATATAATTACGTAAATATATACTACTTTATTATTTTTTATTTTTTATCAATTTGTATAATGAATTAGTACTTTTTTTTTTACTATGACTGGTCGCGTCATTGAGCAACAGGTGGCCTTCTCTTATTCTTTCGATGATACTCTATGCAAATCAATTTTTCCTTCATAATTTTTTTAGTTTTTAATTTTTTTTTGCCTAAATGCATTCCTTCTGTGTCCACCCACCATTGTCCCCTCAAATTACACATGATTTTTTTTTTTTCATGAATTAGTTTTTGTTTGTTACAACTTGATTGCTTTGTTGCCCCCAAAAAAAGTTTCTAGTTCCGTCCCTAAATTTTTGCCCCTTCAGTTATTACGAGATTCATGCAACGTTATTTTAGAATATAGTGCTTTTAGTATGAGAAAATAATTAACCCTTTTATTTATATTTTACAAAAATAGTGAAAATTATATGCAATTATTCTTACTTTTTGCACATGTTTTTAGAGACTATTTGTTTAGAATTATTAAAAAATATGTTTTTTTACAAGATGAATAATTTTTTTTTAAAAAATTATTTTGTATTTGAATGTAATAATTAAAAATAATTTTTAAAAAATAATAAATAATTTTAAAAATAAAAATTTTTCTCTCATCTTATTTTTTTTTATTAAGATAAATTATAATTTTTAATTCTCTTTATAAAATATTTTTTTATTTTTATTAACTTATTATTTTTTTATAAATTTAAATAAATAATATATTTTTATTAAAATACATTATTTTTTAAATAAATAATTTATTTTTAAAATAAACCCAACAAATCCGGGCGTATATAGAGACGAACAAATTATAAATTCCATTTGTTTCATATTTTAGCCCTCAGTTTACCGAACATGCAGTTACCGGGAGGAACGGTGACCCAGCACATTTCAAACTTATTAAATACCAAATTTCCGTACTCACTAGACATGGACATCCTCGCCAAAAAAACATGGAAGGACAGCTGTCAGTTGACTAGTGGAGTGATTGTTTCGTTTGCAGAACATGGGCAGATTCTTTAACGATAAGACAATTCGTACAGTTATCTAAATTCTCTCAAACCCATTTTCTTCTCTCTCAATCCACGTGGCAACGTGGCTCCAATCCAACCTTCATCAACGGATGCGACTGCGAGTACGGAAAATCGCTTTCACACATTACAAACTTTATAACAATTTCTTATTCAAATATGTTATATAATAATATTTAATTTTGTTAAAAATAACTTAAATTTGAGTTCAAAAGAAAATTAATTATATTTGAATAAAAAAATAAATCTAAGAATATAAAATAAGAATTTGTCTAAGCTATACCTCACCTCACTTTTTTTTCTTTTATTTTTTTTATTTTTTATGCTTTTTTTTAAATTTTTTTATTTTTTAAAAATAATTAAGTATTTTTTATCTTATATATTTTTTTCAAAATTTTTTAAAATATTTTTCATTTTTTTTTAAATTTTTTTATATTTATTTTACTATTCATCTATAATTTTTTTTTACTATTCATTTACAACTTAAAAAATTTTGTAACAAATACAAAAACATCTTCAAAAATTTTGAAAAAAATTTATGATATAAAACTTAATTAATTAATTTTAAAAAATAAAAAAAAATTTTAAAAAAATTAAAAAAATATAAAAAAAAAGTTTTTTAACTTACCCTACCGCCCATACAGTGGGCGGTAGGGTAGTGAGCCCCATAAAATAAATATCAACTCTAAATAATAACTAATGTTACTACTCCACACATAATTAGATTTAATTTTATATTACATTTATAAAATATTTCTAATTTAATTCAATTTACTTTTCAAAATAAAATTCACATTTTAGTTTGACTTTTTATCTTTTTTTTTAAGAAAATATAAATATTACATAATAAAATGATAACGTGAAAATTTTAGTAGAAATTATTATGAGATGTCACTAGATACATTGTATTTTTAGGTAATGTCACTCTAATATTTCTTATTGATGTCTCTTTTCACTACATAAATTAAATGGTTAATTATATTTTTAATTCTCTTAATTTATAAAAATAGTAATTTTAATTTTTTAAATTTCATTTTAAACAATATGGTCACTCTCATTTCATTAAACTTATAATTTTGATCCTTTAAAATAAAATTAAGATATTAAAATTAAGACTTTACTGTAATTTTAAAGAAATTAGAGAAATTCTATTGTTTATAATAAAATTAAAAGAACTAAAAATATAATTTTAATAAATTAAAAAATAAAAAATGTAACTTTAATAAATTAAAAAACTAAAAAGATAATTAAACATAAATTAAAGTATAAAGGGTTGCGCCCCTATGCAGGCGATAGGAAATTTTTTTTATTTTTTTTATTTTTTAAAATTAATTAATTATTTTTTATATGATGTATTTTTTAAGATTTTTTTAGAATTTTTTAACTTACAATTAAATAATAAAAAAATTTATGGATGAATAATATAAAAAATATTTCAAAATATTCTAAAAATATATATGATATAAAAAATAATTAATTAATTTTAAAAAGTAAAAAAATTAAGAAAAAACATTAAAAAATAATAAAATAATAAAATAATAAAAAAGGGTGTAGGACAGCCACACTCTGAAGAATATAAATGTTAAGCCACACCCTGAAGAATATAAATGTTAGTGAGCATTATATGAAAATATAATAGATTCAATGTACTTAGAATACTTTTTTTAAAATTTTATAAAATAAAAAAATTATAAATAAAAAATACTATAATGAAAAAATAAGATATATTCACCAAAAAAATAAAAAGCTTTATAAACTTTGACAAAGGTGATGATAATTTTGTAAAATAAAAAAATCTCCCAAATAAATAAACCGAAAATAAAAGTGGTTGCCAATCCTAAACGCAGCGGTTTGGGGGCAGAGGAGAAAAGAAAGAGAGGGGGCACAGCCAACGTGTCAGAGAGGGGGAGGGTCTGGCACGTGAGTGCCGACGCACATGTCAGTGCCACATAGGAGAGAGAGTGAAGGGAGAGAAGAAGAAGAAGAAGAAGCAGCAGTTAATGGCGGTTAGGAGGGTAGTAAGCATGGCTATTGATCAAGTTAATTAACTTAACCATGGTTAATATGTTGGGTTAGCTAATGGCGTTACCCTGTTAGGCCAGCAGAGACTTCAGCGCACCCCGCCCTCTCTCTCTCTCTTCCCCTGTCTCCGCTATAAAAGCACCGCTCCTTCCCATTTCTCTTCGGCTCCATCAATTTCCTTCCTTCTTCCTTATTCCTTCTTCATCAATCACACTCACAGAAAAACAGAGAGAGAAACACAGAGTGTGGTTGAAACAGAGACGATACAGAGAGAGAAAGTAATTGTAGATGCCACAATGAAGGTTTCTGTGAAATGGTTCACCGTTTACGTTCTGATTATGGCGCTGCTTTTATCTAGCGCAAAGGCATTGAATGGGAATGAGAATGAGAAAGACCGCCTTGTACAGTCAAGGTAAAAATGGAGAAGCGAAGAGAAATCAGCTTTCCTCTGTGCTTCATGAGATTCAATGAATTTGATTGATTTGGAATTTTACGAAAATGTATCGCTTTATGTGTTGAAGCATTAAAATGTGAATGCGTTTGTGACTTAGTTGCTCTGAATTTGGGTGTTGCATCGAACAGGAATGTAGAAACAGGGAAGTTGCAGAGCTTGAAGAATTCATCAATGGCGAGGTCAGTGTAATTTATTAGTCTTTTCAGCTTCCAGTTTCAACGACGGTATGTTACTTGTAATTACGAACCAGGGGTGTATCTCACAAATGGGACAATCTGAGCCTTTCAGATCGGATCTGAAAAATCTGAATCCTTAATGTTTTCATGTTAGTTTATTTCATTTTTCCTCCGTCTATCGGCCTCACCTCACGAGGAAAGCGTTACTATTCACTATGAAATCACCCACGTTTTTTCCTTGAATTTAGACTTTAGCACAAAATTTGCAAATTTTTGAACACAATAAGGTTATTTTAGTTATTTGAGCATGAAATGGTGTCGTTTCCACTTGGGTTCATGCCCTCCCTGACTTCGGCAGTTGATATTTTTGTCTACAATTTTTCAGGTCAGATGATACTTTGAATGAGCATGCAGTTGATAATCCAGAGGAGATAGCTTCCATGGTTGATATGTAATACCTCCTCTCTCTGTATATAAATTCTGAGTTTTTCCTCCTGATATTGGCTATATTGTCATGGATCATGTGCTTGGTGCATTAGTCTATTTTTGTCTTGGGCTTAGAGATGAGGACTCACATGACCAATACAATACACTATCAGCAGAATCAGCATAACAAACCCACTTGGTTCTATATTTTTAATACTAAAATTTAGGTGCGGAAGAAAAGAAGAAAAATACCCTTGATTACTTCTCACGAATCCATTTTAGAAAATTAGATGTCCTTTTCATTCTTTTTGGTCACTTGCCTAATAAAAACTCAGTCAAATAGGTCAATGCAAGAGTTAAATGAAAGCTACAATACTGTTCTTTTTCTCACCTATTCCTTTGATAAGAAGCCAAATGCTTGGATGGATGAAGAAATTTTCATCGTCTGAGCATTTCCCCTTATTTATGCCCCATTAGCAGAAAAGACAGCCTATAAATCCCACAAGATTAAGCTAGGAAATTTAGAGAACAAAAATCTACATTTGAACACAAGAAAAAGGGCAGTATCTCACAAAGGTAAAATCATGGGAGTTCATTGGGCGGGAGTCGGGACCCATTTATGGAAAGTCCATATTTTCTATCTGAAAATTAATGCAATTGACATGTGCCACTGTGATTACTTTTGCCTAAATAGTAGCATCTGATTCCCTTTCAATTGGGTTCTACGGTGCCATTCACACAGCTATTCGTTTATTCGTTTTCACAAACCATACCATAAATCTTCATATTATATGTTTTCTTTAAAATGGAAATATAATTCTTGCTTTAATTACTCGTTCGCGTTCTGAAGTTCTCTTTCATGGTTCTAATCAACCACCACGTTCTTTGCAGACGAGATCTCTTAAAAGTTAAAACCTTTATGATCTGGCCCGTCGCTCATAATTAATTTCTTGTCTTTTCCTTTCCTTATCTGAAATTATTTTCCAAGTACAAATACCTTTTCTATACCCAAATCCATGTTTTAGTGGGCTTTAAGTCAACATATCTTATGTATCTTAATGATCTAGCTTTCTCCTTACATTTATATTTCTGTGGTCCCATTAATGGCTTCACTAATTACATTCATTCATGGACGGTATTTGAAAGTTGCTCCCTTTTATGTCTACTCACATTCATTCAATAATTACATCGTTTAAGTTTTCTTTTCTTTTTAATTATTTCTATTTTTTATGTGAACTACTATTTCCAATCCTTTTTAGTGTGAATTTGGTTCTGGGGATACATTGTAAGAATTCATAAACAGGGCCACCTTTTTATAGGTCGAAAATCTGATCTTCTGGTTGCTCTGATTCTGTTGATTTTTCCCTTTTGGTTTGTAAGATAGCCAGAAACTCACCAGAACAGAAACTTGTATACCTCAATTGCCCAACTCACAGGGAATTCAATGCTTTATGCAAATCACACTTTTTATGCTTTATTCTGGCCTTGGCATATCACTATTCAGCATCGATATGTATACTTATTCTATCATCCGTTCCCCATGATTATTTGGTCCCACCTACAGTTAAATCAGTAAAGAAAACTCTTGTTTGCTATTGATTAGCCTCATGATTTCCCCACCAATAGAGTCAAATACAATGTCCAATTGAGACTGTTCCCACCTCTTCCTACAAGGTGGGGTAAGCCATATGAATGGGCTCCCTCTCTCCAGCCTGTCTATAAGCAAAAATGCAGATCAGATCTGGTTTCTCCATAATTCTTTTGACACTAACTTGTATTTTGGCTGATCCAGCACCTGCTGTCTCAGAGAAACATGATACTCAATGAGACCTCATCTCCTTATCAAATGACCCAAAAGTTAATAATTTGACTATCACCACCGACACCACAAGCTCTAGGCAGAAATTAGTTCTTCCCCACCTTGGCATTTTTTTCTTGCAAGATAAATTTGAGGTAAGACGCCAACCCCCAAATTTCCGTATGGACCGTATCATTCTATCCGTACGCATAATTGCAGACCCACATGACCCACTAGTCTCACCTTACCTTTGTTGGGACATTATAATAAGGGATTATTAAATTTGGTACGTAAATTATCTCTCTCTCTTTTTTTGATAATATAACATTAAATATTTAATTTATTTGTAAAATAATATTAACTTATTTTATAAAAATAAAAATATATCAATTTATGATTCTATCCATATACATAATTATAGACCCATGACCTACTAGTCTTACTTTCAGGGGGACATTATAATGGAATTCTCTTTTTGTACTATCATGAAAATTAGTCATTTTTATTTTTTGTATGAACTTAAAATTCATCTTTTTTTATTTATTTAAAAATTCATAATAAATATAAAAATATTTTATTTATTATATTTAAAAAACACAATAAATACATGACATTTAGGTTATTTAAGTTATGTTTCAAATAGAGAAATGCCAAACTTACAAATTATACTATTTACATACCTCAAACTCATAATGTGTCAGGTTCGAGAGAGGTTAAAGTTTGGTCTAATGTGATGGATGTGAATAAGGTAGAGTGATTTTGTGAAATTTATTAAAAAATTAGTTTGTGAAGAGTAACGTTATTTTTGTTCAAAATTTGTATTTTGAGAAAAATAACTTGAAATGTCTTTGTATTTATCACATTTTTTAAATAAAATAACTAAAATGCTCAATAATTTTTTGTTTCATAAGAAAATGTAAAATTTATTAATGTTCATGATAGCAAAAAGAGGTTTACAATCCCCTTGTAATAAAATCACAAATAGTTCGACATGCTTCTCGTGACTTCCCTATTGAACTGGGTAATAATTCATGCTTTTTTATTTTTCGATCGTTGTGGCTTTTCTTCAAACATCTGATAGATAAATGCAAATAATGTAATACGAAGATTATTATCCTTGTATTAATTTCAGTTACGTCAATGTTACGAATTCAACAGGACCATACGCAATTATACAGAAAGAAGGAATTTGGGTTTCTTCTCATGTGGGACTGGGAATCCAATTGATGACTGCTGGCGCTGTGACAGGCTTTGGCACCGACGGCGAAAGCGCTTGGCCGATTGTGGAATTGGCTTTGGACGCAATGCCGTCGGTGGCCGTGATGGGAGGTACTATGTTGTGACTGACCCAAGTGACCACGACCCTGTAAACCCCAAACCAGGCACTCTACGCCACGCCGTTATTCAAGACAGACCCTTATGGATTGTGTTCAAGAGGAACATGGTGATCACCTTAAAGCAAGAGCTTATTATGAATAGCTTCAAGACCATTGATGCTCGAGGTGTCAATGTGCACATTGCTTATGGGGCTTGCATTACTATTCAATTCATCACCAATGTCATCATCCATGGCCTTCATATCCATGATTGCAAGCCCACTGGTAACGCAATGGTTCGTAGTTCGCCAACACATTATGGATGGAGGACTATGGCTGATGGGGATGCAATTTCCATCTTTGGTTCAAGCCACATTTGGATTGATCACAACTCACTGTCTAATTGCGCAGATGGCCTTATCGATGCTATTATGGGCTCCACTGCCATTACCATTTCCAGCAATTACTTCACCCACCACAATGAGGTAACCATATTCCTCTTGCTTCAATGATTTAGATCATTTAAAAAATGGCAGAACTAAGGTGTGTTTGTTGATTTTAAATTTGTGCAGGTTATACTACTGGGTCACAGTGATTCTTATGTAAGAGATAAGCAGATGCAAGTGACCATTGCTTATAACCATTTCGGAGAGGGTCTTATCCAAAGAATGCCAAGGTAACACTTTTTTTTAGTCATTATTTTTTTTGGACGTTTTTTTTTTGTCATTAGCAAGGAACACTTTATAATTTTAAATGCAACTCATTACTACTATTCTTCATGGCATGGGATGGCTGATGGATGTCAGATGGGCTGTGGGCCTTATCCTAGAGGATGTACTAGGCCTATCCCAAGTCCATGCCATGACTTAGGATTTCTGTTGAGATCAGGGAGGTCCTTTCAATGGGCCTATGCCCAGCCTAAACCCTGTCTTTCAAGGTGCCTGGATCCCGTACATGAGGAGATCCAGTGAGCCATCAAATGCCCAGGCAGGGGGCGGGTAGGCACTTGGCACTACTAGATCTCATATCATCCTGTCCTATACCTAAGATCTAGATTCTTTTTCAAGAGACATAACTGTTTTGTAATCTGACAAATGATATTATGGATGATTATGTATATGTTAAATTTTTATTAAAACTGGAATTTTTTTCTCAATGCAGGTGTAGACATGGGTATTTCCATGTAGTAAACAATGACTATACCCACTGGGTAATGTATGCAATTGGTGGCAGTGCTAATCCCACAATTAACAGCCAGGGCAACCGATACCTTGCCCCTCAAAACCCTTTTGCTAAGGAGGTAAAATCTTCATTGTTTAATTTTACAGTTTGGGATATGCTGACAATGATGAGATTGATCACATTTTAATGTTTAAAAATGAAAACTTTGACGTGGGCAGGTGACAAAGAGAGTGGATACAGCAAGAGGCGCATGGAAACGTTGGAATTGGAGGTCAGAGGGAGACCTAATGCTAAATGGAGCCTTTTTTACTTCATCAGGGGCTGGAGCTGGACCTAGCTATGCCAGAGCCTCCAGTTTGGCTTCCAAATCGTCTTCTATGGTTGGTGCCCTTACCTCTGGGGCTGGTGTCCTTAAATGCCGCAGAGGCTACATGTGTTAATACCAAAAACACTCTCAGCAACCAAAAAAAAAAAAAATTAAACGAAAAAGAAAAGGAAGAGAGAAAAATTTTCATCCTTTCTCCCCTGATTATTGCACTGTTATAGATGAGTTGAGTGAGTCTGAGTCTGAGGGCATTGTGGTCACATCCCCTGTTTGTTCCCCCCATTAGGTGTTGGAAGAAACAGTACATTTTTACATTTGTCAACTGTTATCAAATTGATAACAATGATTGCCTGGAAGAAGCCATTTCCGCCACTTTCTCATTGCTTCACTTAACTTCCGAGGAAAACAAAATTTACTCACCTCATCTCTTCCCTGTAGTTTTATTTTGTCTTCCCATATATATTTTCTAGAGTTTGGCCTTGTTTGTACAAGTATCCCTGAGGAATCTGTTTGCATGTACTTCATTTGAGAAAACTGATATTTGTCCCAAATGAGATGAGCGAAGCGGGCAGGGGAGGAATGTATTATTACAGTAGTTGGTTATGTATTTCTTCAAATCAAAATTTACTTCTCTTGCCCTTATGCCTTATTATTATTATTTTTATTATTATTTGTCCTTCTTTCCAATACTTAATTGTGACAAAGAAAAAAAAATTAATGAGCATTTTTAAGTAACCTCGAAATAATGCATTGGTGGCAACAATATCCATTAAAAATCTTAAATTATATTCTTTTATAGGTAAGTAAATGAAAGAAGTCGAATAAAAATGGGAAAATACATTATACTTCCTTTGAACAATGATTCTTTTACAAAAAACCATAAATTACAAAAAAAAAACAATAATAAATTGTAACATGGAACTTTTTATCCTATTTTTATTAAAAATTTATTAAGAACTCGGTCACATGTAATAATAACATAATTTTTAACCAAATAATTATATATTATTGGTCCAAATTAAAATAAGTACTATAAATATAAAGAGCATCATATCTCACTAAATAAAAAAGGAAATTCATATTTAAACTCATAATTTTTTAAATAAAAAAATTATTGAACCAATAATATATTAATAAGAAATAATGTAATTATAACGTATAATTAAGTCTTCACTTAATTTTTATTATAAATGTAATGAAAGGATCACCATCAAAACTTATTATAGTTTAAAAACTTTATTTTTAAATTTTATAGTTCATAATAACTATTTCTAGAATGATCATAATTTAAAGGATTATGATGCATTTTTTCGTACAAAAATCATATGAAATAATTACAAGTGGAACACGATTTTTTGAAGTTTCATCAGACATCCAAATTGCAGAGGATGAGTTATCTCATGTAAGATAAGAGCTAGCTCATGGCACTTTATGATAGTGATTGAAATCAGACAAAAAGGCAGACCACCCATGTCTCAGTCTATTGAAGGACCATCTTGTATGACTGGCCCACTTAAATATGCATCAAAATAGTTGAAAAAGCTAATAAAACACATTTAATCTATAGTAATTTATATCTAAAATGATACTCCTCTTACCTAATTAAATTATCTAATAATGAAGTTAAAATATGTTAACCTATTTAACTTGTATTTTATTATAATTAATATAATCATTTGATTTGTAATAATTAGATAATACTTTTTAATATAAAAATAAATTATCAATGAACCTGACTCAATAATATTAAAGTCATCTCTAAATTAGTTTCAACCCAATTAGAGCCAAATAACTCAAAAAAATGTATAAAAAATGAGTTAGATGAAGTTTTGAAAAAATTGCTTTCCTTAATCGTTTATTTCCCTTGTTTACGGTTTTGAAAAGAATAGAATCACTGAAATCAACTTACTTTCACTACAATCTCAAATAATATTGAACAAAAAACTTTTCAGATAACTTTATTGGGTTAAGATTCATTGACACCAATATAAATTAAATTTAAACTTATATTCCTAAATAAATTTTTAAAGAATAAGTTCATCATAAAATTTATTGTTAGATTAAAAATATTTTATCAAAATTATCATGCTCATAAAATTTTATATCCATGTGTAATTTTTTTATACTGTGTCAAATATTTAAGATTAACGTACAACATACTTTTTCCATCTAATAAAATATCAACATTTATAAAAAAAACAAAGGACATAAAAATCAATATCATAAAAAACTTATAATCCAACAACTGAATTAATAAAGTCAAATTCTTGAAAATATATATATTAGATTATATATGTATATTGATTTTTACACCAATATTGATTTATTCTCATTACACATTTAAGATATCTTATAATATGAAACCCAGATCTGCAGTATTGTTACTGCACGGGATCCTATTCAGTTTGATCGTTGGATGGGACATGGACACTGTTATACCTGCGCACTATCCCAGCCATCCAGAGGATCATAACCCCTACAATACTGCACGAGATTTGCACCCCAGAATATGGCGGAAGCTCCTTGAAACAATTAGTGATAGGAGGGTGAGAGTTTAAATAAAAAGTTGATAGGGACAAGAATGCAATGGCGATGATTTTGTGTAACAAGTGAGCATTCGGCGAAATCACAACTAATCAATCTCTTATGAATTGCTGGTATGATCTTCCAGAATTTCTTTCTGATGCTGTTTATGGAATGCAGTAAACACTTTGTCAGTACGACTGATACTCTACAAGCACCCATAAATTAGAGATCAGATTTTCCATTCCTAAAAATACATTCTTTAGATAAAAAATACCACAATTAGATTATCCACTATAATTCCATCCAAAAAAAAAAGGAAACATACACAGCATAAATAAAATCTCATAATTTGATTCACATTTTGATAAGCAAAGCTCAAAATGGGGTGCCACTCCCACTTCTTGTTTCTGTTGGGCTGTATAAAGCAGACCTATTCCTTGGCCTGTTCTCCTCCAATTGTCTCACTACTTCTTCCATGCTAGGTCTAACTGAAGCCACTGGGGCACAGCAACCCATTGCTAGCTTCAATGCCTGAACCAGCCCATCTTCCATAGGACTTCTAATCCCTTTCAAAAGTTCCACATCAAACACTTCCATTGTTGTCTCCTCCAAAACTGCTACTTTCACCATTGAAGGCAAATCCACAAATTCACCACTTCTCCCATTTTTTCCAGGTTTCTTCCCAATCAAAATCTCCAACAGTAATATACCAAATGCATAAACATCTGTCCAGGAATTACATTTCTTCATTCTTTGAAGCTCTGGAGCCTTGTAGCCATCAGTCTTTGCAAGTGCCACCATTTCATCAGCTACTGCAGGAATCATTAGCTTATCAAGTCCGAACTCAGAGAGCCTGGCAACAAAAAAGTCATCCACAAGCACATTCTTGGATCGTACATTCCCATGAGTGATTGGAACATCAAGTCCTGTATGAAGATATGCTAGACCCCTGGCTATACACAATGCAATCTTGTGTCGCCTAGCCCAGTTCAGCACCGGTTTTCCTGCTTTAGCTTCTGCAGTAGGATGGTAAAATTGTAACACAATGGTCAATGACAAGCTATAGTCTGAATTACTAAAGCCAAACAGCTATTTAACTACTTCAACATCTCATTTTCATTTCTATTTTTTATTTTCTTCCCTAAGAAAATGAGACATGCCACATTTGGGGATTGGAACTTGCTAGACACCTTCCAGTTGTGAAAAAATAATGACTCTACTAATAATTCTCGAACATTCCTGGTCATAGAAATAATTTTGTCTTAGGAATCAATATTTAAGGACTGTAAAACAAAACTTCAGTCTGAGTTAGACTTGATGAATCCTGCCCTCCATTCCCTGGGTATTTGGCAAATTCTTGGTATCTCATTGTTACTGTTTTAGGATCATCAGCTGCCCCATATTGGAGGTGGGACGGTGGAGACACTCCTGTGAGCTGAAGTTTTTTATGATATATCACAATTGTTTAGAAAATTTATATAGCCACTTGCACCTCTGTCCCCATCCCCCCCAACCCCCACCACAACATGAATTATGATTAAATTGTTTTGATCAACTTGGAAGGAAACAAATAGGTACACCAGTAAGGATATGAATAGATGAAGGTACAGTGGCTAAAGGGTTCATGGAGTGGAGATTGTAACCCAATTGGTCTTCAATGACAGATATAACGACTCATGGTCATTGTGTATTGGAGATAATAACTGGCTAGGATTCACTTACATGAATTTAGTATGACTGTACAGGTGACAAAGCCACGATTTCTGACTTGACATACATGCAGTAAAATACAAATAATTTGGGCCAACTTCTTGATGGAATTGGAACTTAGATATTCAAACTATATTTAGAAGACCTGTTTTGCAACGACCATTATTATTATAGGATAATAGGACAAGGTAACTCCTAAAATAACCCGTGTCATGGACTGATTAGTATTACACTATCTGAATAACAAGAACAACAACATTGACAAAAGGTCTGACGAAATTGCCAATGATCTTCCTCTTATGAATAAGAGGTCTGTGGTTGAACTCAAATAGAGTAAGTAATTAACCCCCATGATCTCAATCAACTTCAGGCTTTCGTTATTTTCCTAGTTCCTGTTCCTTTTCTACATTAGTTAGTATGGCTCTTTTCATGGATACATTTTTTCATCATGGGATACTTTGTTTTCTCCTAAGGCTGAACCAACCATCTGTTTACATTTAAATTTTATTTTTGAGATAATTTATTATTTAAGTGTTATAAGTTTTTTGAATTGAAGATATCTTGATCAAATTAGACACTTAACAAGAAATCAGGGACTTTAAGTAGTTGGTTCGCACCAATTGAAAAGTGCTTTGCAACACAAAATAACATGTAAACATATATAACAATAAAAAATGAAAATAGTAAAAGGAAATTCATAGGGGAGAACTTCATATCGAACATACCATGTAAAAGATCATGAAGAGTTCTGAGAGGGAGATAGTCATAAATAAGGAGCTTCTCCCCCCTCTTCCCCTGATAGAATGCTCTCAAAGGAATCAAATTCTCATGGCGAATCCTTCCCAGTTGCTTTATCACTGGTAAGCATGAAGCCCTATCCTTGCAGCTACCTTCTCTCAATAACCTCAAAGCAATGGTCCCACCATCAGCAAGCTTTGCCTTATACACAGTCCCATAACATGTCTTCTCCATAACTTGCCCAGTTGCATTCAACACATCATCTAGTGTCAAATTTTCGCCCCCAGGGAACAACATAAGCTTCCCCTCACCACTTCCACCAATAGAATTACCATCATTTTCCTCATCTTCATCTTCCTCCAGTTCGTCTTCACTCTCTCCTCTACCCTTCCTCCTCTTGTTTTGCATATAGCCAATTAGCAAAGAAGCTAAAACCACAGCTGCAGTCATCAGAGTGATAACTATACCAGCAATTGCACCAGAACTCAATCTAGAAGTTCCACTACAACTTCCCAAAGGTGGTCCACACAAGCCAGGGTTATTTCCTTCAAAAACCTCCACTCCAAATTTAGATTCTCCCAAAAGTGGCAAAACGCCGCTAAAATTGTTGTGGGAAAGATTCAATTTCTCAAGCCTTAGCCCCGCTAAGCTTTGAGGGATTGAACCCATAAACATATTATTCCCCAAGTCAAGCTGTTTTAGCCCACCAAACCGAGTAATGAACTCTGGGAAATTCCCAGTAAACTTGTTGTTACCTAAATCAAGAAATTGCAGATTCTTGCAAGAAGAGTTTGGCAATGCCGGTTCAGGAATAGACCCTGACAGTGAATTACCGTGGAGTCTAAGGGAAACGAAACTATCACACAGATTCCAGATCGATGGAGGCAGAGCTCCACTCAACAAATTGTCCCCCAAATCGATGTCAGAGAGCGAGGAACTGTAACCAAGTTCAAGAGGAATGGTTCCTTTCAACGAATTGATGTTAAGATAGAGACTTTGAAGCATAGGAAATTCTCCAAGCTCTCTAGGGAGTGAACCAGAGAGATTGGCAGATGGAAGTTGAAGAGAGAGTAGATGAATGGATGGGTCTTTGAACAGTGAAAGATTAGTCCATTGTGGTGAGGACAAGTCGCTGCATGACAAGGGAGAGCCATTGGAGAAGACCCATTTGAGGCCCCTCCACTGACAAAGTGGTATAGAGGAGTTCCATGAAGATAAAACAAGGTTCTCAGTGTTACCTTGAAGTGAAGCTCTGATTTTTTCCAAAAGAAGCTCAACATCTGAAGAAGCAGATGAAGACAAAAGCTCTGTGAAGGTAACACTGGCTTTGGTGTAGCCGAAGAAGAAGCATATGAAAATGTAGAGAGAGAAAAGCTTCATGACCGCCATGAATGAAGCAGAGTAGAGAGAGCGAAAGGTGATAGTGGAGTTTTGTGAAGTTTCAAGGAAAGACGCTCTCTTTTTTGGGAAAGCTGACAGAGTGTTGACTATTAGTAAGCTCATAGTCTAGTAATTCGACGGTCATGATTTGCTAGTACAGTCATGCAAGATCACACGGTTTCAAATCATCCACCATTTGATGGTATTAATTCCCTCGTTTATAAATTCTTTTAATAAATAAAATGAGTGACACACACTGAATATATATATATTTTTTTGAAGTGAGAGCATGCTACACGTAATATAGATGGGGACTATGTTACCGCTCTATTTTTATTTTTTTTTATTTTTTTAAAGTAATTAAATTTTTTTATCTCATATATTTTTTTTTAAAATTTTTTAAGATATTTTTGAATTTTTTTGAATTTTTTTATTATTTATTTATAATTTTTTTACTATTTATTTGTAACTTACAATATTTTAAAAAAAATATAAAAATATTTTAATAAATTTTAATAAAAATATATCATATAAACATATAATTAATTAATTTTATAAAATAAAAAATATTAAATAAAATATTAAATAAAAATTTAAAAAAATTATTAAAGTTATCTTAGCCCACTTTGTGGTAGGATAGCAAAGGCTTAGATATGTATCATTTTTAAAAAAATTATTTTTTAATTTTAGTTTTTGCCATTAACTTTAATTTATATATTAAAAACTCCAATATTCATATTAAGTCAGATTTAAACATTTATTTTATATAATAATGACAAAAATTATATTTTAATTTTTAAAAGATACTGTCATTCTTAATTTATGTTTTTTTGCATTATTTTATGATGTAAAAGTATCATTTTATTTCAATTTCAACCTTTACATAATATTAAAATGATATGGACACAATTTTTTAAAATAAAAAAAATCTCTAAAGTTATATTATCATCTATTAAATCGATGTAAAAAAAACAGATGAGAGTTTTTAAATAATTTAAAGATGTAGCAAACTTGCTAATAATGCTTAAAAAGTTATATATAAATTTTGTTCATATAAAAAATTTATAAAATATTACACTAATAACAACATTATTAAAATAATAATTCTATTTACAAAAAAAAAGACTTTAAATTCAATTTTTCAAAAATTTATATTCTTTATTCAAAGTTTAAGACAATACTTAAGATAATTTATTGTTTTAGATGTACTACTGGAGGTGCACTAAAATATTCTAAATTTAATCTTAGTTAACAATGATTCTAAAATCAACTAAAAGAATTTAATATTTTAAATTTTAAATAAAATCAGAGTTACTATTTGAGTGATAATTAATAGTGTAGCAAAGTTATTTGCACATTTTTTAAATATTTTTAATAAAATTTTTAATTATTAATATATTATAAAATAATAATAAATATGATTAATAAATAATTTTTATATAATAATAAAATAATTATTCCAAAAAGTATAATAATTATAGAAAAATAACGTGAAAATAATTAGTAAGATAAGATATGGAATAATATTATTTATATATTATATTTTTTTATATTTTTACTTTTAATTATTATACATTATAAAAAGTAATAAAAAAATATTATATGTACAAAAATATAAAATATAAGAAATTTATGTTACGACACAACAAAATGTAGGTTTGAATATTGAATAATTTTGGTGCGTTG
>JASKGM010062146.1:0-17658 GCA_034509205.1 Ceratonia siliqua
TTTGTAACTATTTTTTATGTCCCAAAAAGTTTTTATTATTCTTGTATTAAAATATAGATTGTACTTACAAAAATGGAAGAAAAAAATAAACTATTATAATGGGTCAAGCTCAGGCTTTACTTAAGGGCTTGGACCAAAGCCTAACCTATGAATTAAATGTAATCCAAATTTAGTATGAGATTGTGCTTGCCTTTAAGCCTATACACATAAAGTCCCCTAAGTTTAGGCTCGAGCCTGATTCGACCTTACCCCTGAACAGGTTTACATGGCACATCTCCATCCACCTGGTTTCTCTTATGCATGGATTGCTAGGGTTCTCCTTTTCCAACAAGCTCAAAAATTAATTTGGAAAATACAAATCAAACACACACATATATATAGGCTTATTTACACGTATATTCAATATTTTGTATGCCATCTTGTAGAAGTAGCACATTGAAAAGGTATATAAGTCAACAAAGTATAGTACCATATGGGAAAAGAAAGATTGTAAGATTTAGTATATATTTTATGTGGATATTTTCTTGACTTTCCATTATCCTTAATCAGAGAAAGTTAACCCAATTTTAACAAAAGAAAGCATGATTTATGGAGTATTCCGACTGGAAAGAATCCCCAAAAGAGGGTGTGCTCATTATTTTTAGGAAATATATATATAAAAAAAGGAATTCAAAATATATATGTCACAAACAAGTACTTTGTTCATCCACGCTGCATTTCTCCTCATCCTGCTCCTTTTATGGTCACAGATAATGCATTAACAATGTAGTTAATTTCTCTTCATAGATAATGCATTCCAAATTTTGACAATGATTGGACAATACTGGATATTACTTAAACTTATAATATTATTATTTATTTACAATTAGATCACAGTGATATCTAAACCTATTCATGGGTTAGGTCCGACTGTGCTTGGGTTTTAGCCTAATGAACTATATATGTATAGACTTAGGCTCAAATCTATATTAAATTTGGCCTACATTTATGAGTTAACATGGCTTTGACCCAAATTTATGGGTAAAGCCTGTATTTAACTCATTATAATATTTCATAAGTTTTATATTAGATAGCATTATAGCAATTATATATATAATTTTCATTTTAATTAACTCTTGGTTACTTGCCTCTGGATATGAGAGTCCTAGTATGAGAAGTGATTCTAACCAGCTGTAATACAATTGTCTCAAAACTTATACTTTTGCAGAGATTTTAGTGTCAAAATTAGATGACTATGAAAGATATCAATATTATTAATTGTATGGTTTTATCGATCCTTAATTGGTGCTTATTAGCTAACGGGTGTGGGAGGATGAACCTCCACCCAAAGCCTAGGGATGAAAAGACAATACAGAAGAATGAACCTTCATGTATAGCTTAAGTCAATATGAGAAAATAATTTTTCACATATTGTTTATGAAGACTTAGGTCTATAGGAAAAATAAATTTTCACATATAGCCTAACCATTATAGGAGAATAATGCTCCATAAAATCTAAAAATTGAAAAATCGTTGAGTTTTCATATTTTTCTATGAAGGACAGGTAAAGATAAAAAACACTGATTTTGTCCCGAAGAGCCATAGAGCAGGAAATATTTACTGAGATATTTAAAAGACAACGGCACAGGAAGAACCTCAATACCAGGGGAATTTAAAACAATCGTACAGAAGAACCTCAATACCGGGAAATTTAAAGACAACGGTACGGGACACACCTAAATACTGAGAAATTTAAAGACGACGGTACGGGAAGAACCTCAATACCAGGGAATTTTAAAGTAGTGGTACGGGAAGAACCTCAATATCGGGGGAATTTAAAAACAACGGTACGGGACGAATCTCAATACCGGGAAATTTTAAAGGCAACGGTACGGGACACACCTCAATACCGGGGGATTTAAAACACAATGGTACGGGAAAGAACCTCAATACAGGAAAATGTAAAAGACAACGATACGGGACACACCGCAATACCAAGAAATTTAAAAGACAATGGTACGGGACACACCGCAATACCGGGGGATTTAAAAGACAACAGCACGGGAAAGAACCTCAATACCAAGAAATTTAAAAGACAACGGTACGGGACACACCTCAATACCAGGAAATTTAAAGACAACGGTAAGGGATGAATCTCAATACCGGGAAATTTAAAGACAACGGTACGGGAAGAACCTCAATACCGAGAAATTTAAAGACAACGATAAGGGACGAATCTCAATACCGAGAAATTTAAAGACAATGGTACGGGAAGAACCACAATACCGGGAAATTTAAAAGACAACGGTACGAGAAAGAACCTCAATATCAGAGAAATTTAAAAGACAATGGTACGGGACACACCTCAATACCAGGAAATTTAAAAGACAACGGTACGAGAAAGAACCGCAATACTGGGAAATTTGAAGACAACGGTACGAGAAAGAACCTCAATACTGGGGAAATTTAAAAGATAACGGTAAGGGACGAACCTCAATACCGAGAAATTTAAAGACAATGGTACGGGAAGAACCACAATACCGGGAAATTTAAAAGACAACGGTACGAGAAAGAACCTCAATATCAGAGAAATTTAAAAGACAATGGTACGGGACACACCTCAATACCAGGAAATTTAAAAGACAACGGTACGAGAAAGAATCTCAATACTGGGGAAATTTAAAAGATAACAGTAAGGGACGAACCTCAATACCGAGAAATTTAAAAGACAATGGTACAGGAAAGAACCTCAATACTGGGGAAATTTAAAAGACAACGGTACGGGAAAGAATCTTAATACCGAGAAATTTAAAGACAATGGTACGGGAAAGAACCTCAATACCAGGAAATTTAAAGACAACGGTAAGGGACGAACCTCAATACCGAGAAATTTAAAAGACAATGGTACGGGAAAGAACCTCAATACTGGGGAAATTTAAAAGACAATGGTACGGGAAAGAACCTTAATACCGAGAAATTTAAAGACAATGGTACGGGAAAGAACCTCAATACCAGGAAATTTAAAGACAACGGTAAGGGACGAATCTCAATACCGAGAAATTTAAAGGACAACAGTACGAGAAGAACCTCAATACCGGGAAGGAATAATTTAGATCAAATTTTAATTTTCAAAAGCCTTGGGGCCAAAGATAAAAAATTCTGAAAATGTTGAGGGAAGATGACAATATTATGCCCAAAATGTTATTTTTAAAAATATCGACATAGAGTGCAATTTTCAAGCAAAGTGTTTGGTTTATAAAATTCTGTGGCGTAACCTAATTTTCAAAGAAGTATTGAAGTTTCTTTTCTTTCTTTTTTCTTGGTAAGGATTTTTTTCGTATATCGTAATTTATGCATAATTAACATCTATTAGTTCAAGAACCTTTTAGGATTTGACAAGCCTAAGCTTTCTGTAGAAATCTATTGAATCTTAAGAATGTCACAAGATAGCCTAAGGGTCCTGAAAGCTTAGTCTGAGGAGGGAACATGTATTTAGTCCAAACGTTTCATATTAACGAGGATTTTTTTGAGTTCAAGATGTTCAATTGAGGAGTATCTTAGGAAATGGAAAATTTTATTTGCCTTGATTATGTTGCAGGGAAAAGTCCTTAATATAGATGCCCTAATTCTATGCCAAAGAAAGACATATATATACTCTTCTGACTTAAACAGGGACTTTTAACCTCCCCTGCCAACCATTATAGTCCAAATTTAATTAAAATTACAATTGCCTCCCAGCCAACAATATTTTAACTTGCCTATGACATGGCGTCATATTTAGTTCCATTCATTAAAGTTTCCTAAGCTATGACTAATTACACAATAATGGGCACTTATACTAAAACTCAAAAAGTAATCCGTATGTTCAACCAGGGTGCATGTTTGGAATCCCATCTATAAGAATAAAACATACTTATCTTCCAGAACTGATCCACCTCGCCACTACCTATCATAGTTACTCACAATAAAGAAAACTAATCATCACAGATGAACTTAAGTCATGGTCTTATCAGCCCAAGGAAAACTTTCATGTTGATTAAAAGGATCCCTAGGACTATCATCCTAAACATTACGAAGGACCTAACAATAAGCCGAATTGTGCCACCTGATCTTGGATACACATGGATGTGAGGACCGTTATTACCGGTATGACACCATCAAGAATATATGTGAATACTTGGCATAGTGGCTGTTTACCCCAAAGTTAGGAGCTAAAACTGATATCCAATTACTAATCATTAAAATAGTGAACATTAAGGCATAACTGTGCTACTCCTTGAGAGCTTAAGACCTTACTATACCTAACACCGTACCTCCACAGCATATCTATCACTCGTAGCAATCTTTTGAAAGTTTACTGGAGTAGCAGTGCATGGGTGAATTTATAGTTCTTTAGCAATGAATGAATGATCCCTCAGTTTCATCTAAATGGGGAGATAAACCTAACATCTTTCGCACTTCTAGAGCTGGATTGACATATCTTTTATTCACTTGCAACAATACATAGTGACCCAATTATTAATTACCATATCCACCGGCAAGAAACACTAATTAACATATCTTGTTCTAGGACAACATCTGGATTTTAATAGTAAAAGCCTTATCTATTTCAAGGATTTCACAGGGTCACTCTTAAAGTCCCTATTTCATCAAAGAAATATGGAGAGAACCATTTTTTCCGGAAATACTTCGTGCTTACTACACATTAAATTTTACAACCCCCCCTTTTTTTACAAGTTGAACTTGGCTCATTATATCCCATATGGAGTCAAAGCCAATGACCTAGTACATTGGGTATAAAGAAAAAACTCGATGGATACTGACACCCTCAAACAGACCCTTCCAACATAAGAGCAAAACATATCCAACAACCGTGCCAAGATCATGCTTTGAAATACAAATTCGTGTTCAAACCATCAAATAGAATAACTCCATTACTATTGGTTTGAGATCGGTGTTTCATTAAGTATAGACCTACGAAAATAACCACATTCACAACCAGAAATTAGAACCCCATACTAACCAAACAGAATTTCGAAGTCAAAGTGTTAGTAAATACATGAACAACATACACCCATTCATCCATACAGTTATTCTAATCTTTAATAACTGAACTACAGATTAAGCACTTTATCAACAGGGAACCTATCTAGGTAGAAACTAAATTTCCCTGTATCATCCAACTAACAAAGACCACTAAAAACATATTCTGTAATAAGCAAAAACCATTAATCCCTTCCCCGAAGCAATTTCCACCCCAAGAAAGTTCTATGATCAACAAAGCAGAATGTCTTACCTTATCGAAGTTCTTCAAAACGCTTTCTTCTTGACTGTCCTTCTTCTTTCTACTCCTTTATATCTGTTTTTTTTGTGCTCTCTGTTTTTTTTTCTATGTCTTCGACATCTTAATTTATAGGTAAAATTGAACCCAACCCCACGAAAATACTTCTTTTCCACCGAATAAATCCTTTCCTTCTTATCCTGAGCATTAAATGGAATAAAGAAATTTGTATCCACTGAGTATCTCCTATGATCAAACTAGAGCATGAGCTGGAGGCTAGGATGAAAGAAAAGCATCCCCAAAAGTCAAAACAATTAGCCTAGGAGGAAAACTAAAGAAGATAACAATCTGAAGATATTTCACTCATTTATGGGGATGAGATATTTCAAATGATGAGCTGGCTTGGATAGAAGATCTAAGAAACTCCTAGAAGCCACTAGACGGACGAGCTGGAGGTTGCTTAAAGATCAGAAGAAGAGAAATCCCAAAAGGGGAAGAGAAGAAAACCCACGGCTGAGTTAGATGATGGAGATAGTGGGAGACTAGATGGGGTTGCCGAAAATGGACAAAAACAAAATAAGAAGAGGTTACGGGATGAGAATGGAAAGTGGAAGGGGTAGATTGCATGAGATAAGGATGGAAAATAGAAGAAAAAAGGTGAAAAAGACATATGGCATTAGTAGAGATGGAGAAAAATGAAAGAGAAATAATGGTGGGACCAACATAATTATTATTATTTTATTTTATTTTTTTGGCTTCTTTTATATCTTTTTTTTATTTTATTGTTTCATTTGAATTTTTGTTTTTGTATTTTTTCTTGGTAGAATGATATGTTGTATTTTGTAATTTTAAATTTTAGTCTCTTTGATTTTTTATTTTCCTCATATTTTTTTCTTTCTTGCCAATATTCCCACATTTCCTTATTTTGCCATATTTTCATAATTTTCCTTAATTTTTGTTATTTTTCAAAAATTTTAAAATTTACTTGGACAAAAGCAGGTGTTTACAAATGGAATGTTTGGACTATTTTTGGGCTGCATTTGAACTAATTCTTTTGGGCTTCGAAATTGTGATTTATTGGACCCATTTTATCTTTATTTGAAACCTTATGTTAGTTTTCCCTTTTTGTGGGTTTGGGTTTGGGCTAGGCCATGTTTTATCCATTTTAGGTTATTTTGTTTCTGGTTGCTTTAATAGGGAGCTTTTCCCCTTTGTGAGAGGCAGACTTGA
This sequence comes from Ceratonia siliqua, assembly GCA_034509205.1. Lineage (NCBI taxonomy): Eukaryota > Viridiplantae > Streptophyta > Magnoliopsida > Fabales > Fabaceae > Ceratonia > Ceratonia siliqua. Next base: position 6,491 of record JASKGM010062146.1, read on the forward strand.
TTAATGAATTAATTTGAGAGTTTCTCTCCAACGTTTGGTTCTTTGAAGAACTGATAAAACTTATCAAGAACTATGGTTCTTATGGCCTTATCCGGCTGATCACTCTCCCTCTTTCCCTTCTAGAGTGTGGTGCCTTATCTATTCTTCTTTTTATTTGTTCTGTTCTTCATGGCTTATGTGTTAATTTTTAGAACTATTTGAAGATCTTTGGAGCTAGAATCTCTACTTATGTTTAGAAGTTTGCATCAATTTTGGTATCAAAGTATTTAGTTCTAATAGAGATTCGATTTATGTTCTTCCATTGTTCTTGCTGTTCTTGTGGTTCATTTGATTTTCTTTGTTGTTTTATGTCGATTTTCTTTGAGTTTTCTTGTTGTTCTATTCCGTTTACTATTTTGTTCTTACTGATTCACTGAAATTCTGTCCGTATTCATCTTGTTCAAGGCTCATTAAATTTCCAGAGATTTTTTGGGCTGTCTTTTTTGTTATTTCCCTTTGTGTCCTTGGTAACCACCATTAAGGCCTTGTTTGGCATTTTTAAATTTTTTCATATTCGTTTCTTTGGGTTTATCTTTTTGATTTCTCTTGCTTTGTGTAGTTTTAAGCTGCTGTCCATCTAATTAATGATTTAAGCTTGATTGAAGCATGATTAAATCAATAGTATAAAAAAGAAAAGGCTAAGAAAAGAAAAGAAAATAGCAAAATAGAAGCAATTTTACATACATAACTTCAAACAATTATAACTTTTTGCACAGGTAGAGTTATGGAACCCATAATACCAATCTAGAAAGCTCTTTCTGAGCTCGTCATCATCCCAACCAACTTTACCCGATTAAAGCCAAATTCAGGGTTAAATTCTGCTTTTAAAGTGTTTTGGGCTATTTGAAATTTTTAGTGGCATTGTCGTAAATTTCCTGCATTTTTAAAAATTCTTGTGTTTGATTTACTTTTCTTATTTAAATTTGTATACCTTGTTTTCTATCATTTGATTCATGAATACCTTTGTGTTTGTGCCATACTATTCCTTCGTGTGGTGAGTGCTTTGCTATAAGTTTGTCACAAAAAAGTAAACTCTTGATTTGTGTGCTTAGTTTCATAAGAACTAAAGGAAATAGATTAAGAGAGGAAAAAGGCAAGTGTGTGAGATCAATAGAGGTTAACAGCCACTAATGATTCAAACACGAGTGTGAGTGAAAATTTTGAGTGCAAACACATGAGGTATTAGTGAGGATTTCTGAAAGCCATGGATAGAGAAAATGAGTTGGAGGATTAATCCCTTACATTTCGAGCCATTTATCAATAGTTTGAAAGATTTAACATGAAGTTTGATGAGACAAATGAGAGGATGGGTCGGTATAAGAATGAATTATAGAGGAGACAAACCCTTATAGTACCTGAAGTGAGGAGGAGAAATATGAGGTAAGTTTAGGAGAATGAAGAAGCAGTGGAACTAGTGAATTCCAAGTTCAAAGAAATTTTGATAGACACCCTAGCAGAGAAAGGGGAGCAAGACATGTACATGATAACCATGAGATCAGTGACCAGAGCACATCCGATGACAATAGCCAGTATGCTAGGTATAATCGAGGGGATAGGAGAGAGACATGTGGATCATAACTTGCAAAGCATTAAAATGAAAATTCCTTCTTTCCAAGGTAAAAATGATCTAGAGGCTTACTTGGAGTAGGAAAAGAAAGTGGAATTAGTGTTTGAAAGCCACAACTACTCCAAAGAAAATATCAAAATAGTTGTTTTTGAGTTCACTGACTATGCTATCATATGGTGGGATTCACTAGTTCTAAACAAGAGGCGAAACCATGAGAAATCCATTGGGTCATGAGAGGAAATGAAGGCCATTATGAGGAAGAGATTCATTCCTAGTCATTACTATAGGAAATTATACTAGAAGTTGCAAGGCATTACACAAGGTTCCAATAGTGTGGAAGACTATCATAAGGAGATAGAGGTAGCCATGATTAGAGTAAACATAGAGGAGGATATAGAAGTTACAATGGCTAGATTTCTACATGGGTTGAATAGGAATATAGCAAATATGGTTGAGCTTTAACATTATGTTGAGGTAGATGACATGGTCCTCATGGCCATGAAGGTGGAGAAACAACTAAAGAGGAAGGGTTCCTCAAGGTACAACCAAAGTTCAGTAAGGTTTAATTCTGGTTCATCCACCCCATGGAAATCAAGTTGGAATAAAGGAGACAAAGATGTTTCTAGATTTAAACCTAAATCATCCAAAACTCCAAGAGAATGAGTCATTCCTACTAAAGGTAAACCAAAAACTCAACCCTTTGGAAATATGGATATTAAATGTATTAAATGCCTAGGCAAGGGTCGCATTGATTCTCATTGCCCAAATAAGAGGGCAATGGTTTTAAGGGATGCTAGGAATATTGAAACTGAGGTTAAGTCTAGTGATGATGATGACTCTATGACATCTTTAGAGGATGCTAGTGATGGTAGTGAACATGCCTTAGATTGAGAGTTGCTTGTTATGAGAAGAGCTCTCAGTGCTCATGTAAAAGAACATGATGATGCTCAAAAGGAAAATATCTTTCATATTAGAAGCTTAGTTGATGGGAAGATATGTAGCTTAATACTTGATGTTGGAAGTTACATGAATTCAGCTAGTAGTATTCTAGTGGATAAGTTAGGATTACCTACCTTGAAACATCCTAAGCCCTATATACTCCAATTGTTAAATGATAGTGGGGAACTTGAGGTAAACAAGCAAGTTTTGGTGTCTTTTGCCATAGATAAGTATAAGGATAAGATATTACGTGATGTTGTGCCCATGCAAGCGAGTTATAAATTACTTGGTGAACCTTGGCAATATGACCAAAAGGTAACCCACCATGGATACACTAATCATTGTTCCTTTGTGTTAGAAAAGAAGACCATTACTATTGCTCCTATGACACTTACTCAAGTCTTTGAGGACCAAATGAAGATGAAGAAAAATAGTGGACAACTAAAAGAAAAAGAGCAAGAGAGTTCAAAAGAAAAAGAGCAAGAGCAAGAGAGTTCAAAAGAAAAAGAGAGCAATAAAATGAAAGGCAAGAATGCTAAAGAGGCCGAGAGCCCAAATCTTGGGAGAAAATTAGATAAAGATAAAAAGGAATAAGTGAAATAGTGGAAACACAAAAGATAAGTGTCTTTGCAAGTGTTAGTAGTGTGAAAAGAGCCATTTTCTCTAACCAACCTATGTTTGTACTTATGTACAAAGAAGTTCATTTTGATACTAAGGATATTAACTCTTCTTTACATAGTTCTGTTGTTTCTTTGATGCAAGCTTTTGTAGATGTCTTCTCAGATAAAGTGACTAGTGGTTTACCACCTCTTAGAGGGATTGAGCACCACATTAATTTCATCCCTAGAGCGGTCCTTCCTAATAGGCCAGCCTATAGGAGCAATCACAAAGAGACAAAAGAGTTACAAAAGTAAGTGAATAAGCTCATGTCTAAGGAATACATTAAAGAGAGCATGACTCCATGTGCTGTCTTAGTTCTACTTATGCCAAAGAAGGATGGGTCATGGAGGATGTATGTGGATAACCGTGCCATCAACAAGATTACGATAAAATATAGATATCTCATTCAACAATTAAATGATATGTTGGATGAATTGCATGGTTCTTGCTTATTCTCTATATTGATTTGAAAACTAGATACCATCAAATAAGAATGCATGAGGGAGATGAGTGAAAAACTGCTTTTAAGACTAGGTATGACTTGTATGAATGGTTGGTTATGCCATTTAGCTTGACCAATATGCCTAGTACCTTTATAAGACTCATGAATCATGTCTGACATGCATTCTTAGGTAAATTTATTTTGGAATATTTTGATGATATCTTAATTTACAATAAGAGTCTAGAGGAACACCTAGAACATTTGAGGTGTGTTGAATGTGCTTAGGGAGGAAAAGCTCTATGCTAACCTTAAAAAGTGCTCTTTTTGTACTGAACAATCTATTTTTCTAGGCTTTGTTATGAGTTCAAGAGGTGTGGAGGTAGACCAAGAGAAGGTCAAAGCTATCAAGGAATGACCTATACCTAAATCTTTAAGTTAAGTTAAGAGATTTCATGGGCTTGCTAGCTTTTACAGGCGGTTTTTAAAAGATTTTAGTACTATAGCAGCCCCTCTAACCGAAATAGTCAAGAAAAGTGTGGGTTTTAATTGGGAAGATGAGCAAGAGAGGGCTTTCCAAACCCTTAAGGATCGATTGACAATGCACCATTACTTTCTTTACTTGATTTTATTAATTCTTTTGAGCTAGAATGTGATGCTTTAGGTTTGAGTATTGGAGCTGTGTTGATGCAGGGAGGTAATCTCATTGCTTACTTTAGTGAGAAGTTGAATGGAGCTGCACTCAACTACTCCACATATGATAAAGAACTCTATGCTTTAGTGAAAGCTCTACAAGTGTGGCAGCATTACCATATGCCTAAGGAGTTCATCATACACACGGATCATGAGTCCTTAAAGCACCTTAAGGGGTAAGGAAGCCTGAACAAGAAGCATGCAAAATGGTTAGAGTTCATTGAACCATTTCCCTATGTCATCAAATACAAGCAAGGTAAGGAGAATGTGGTAGCCGATGCCCTTTCTCAGAGGTATACTATTTTATCTACTTTAGATGTTAAATTACTTGGATTTGAGTACATCAAGGAATTGTATGACATTGATCCAGATATTGGAAATGTTGCTTTTGGAAAATTTTATAGGCATAAAGGCTTTTTGTCTAGGGAGAATAAACTATATGTGCCTGTTAGTTCCCTAAGAGAACTGTTAGTGAAAGAATCACATAGGGGAGGTTTAATGGGACATTTTGGCATTAGAAAGACTTTAGCTATTCTGAATGAACATTTCTTCTGGCCTCACATGAAGAGGAATGTTGAAAGATTATGTTAAAAATGCATTACTTGCAAGTAAGTTAAGTCTAAAGTCTTGTTTGTACACCCTTTTACCTATTCCTACTCACCTTTGGATTGATATATCTATGGACTTTGTTTTGGGTTTGGCTAGGACAAAGAAATGAAAGGATTCTATTTTTGTAGAGGTTGATAGGTTCTCCAATATGGCACATTTCATTTCATGTCACAAGACCAATGATGCCACGAATGTAGTCGATTTGTTCTTCAAGGAAATCATACAACTTCATGGAATACCAATGAGCATCATGTCAGATAGAAATGCAAAGTTTTTAAGCTACTTCTGAAAGACTTTATGGAGCAAGCTTGGCACCAAGCTCTTGTTTTCTACTACTTGTCATCCACAAACTATTTTTGTGGTGGTTGATAGGTTCTCCAAGATGGAACATTTCATTCCATGTCACAAAACCGATGATGCCACGAATGTAGCCAATTTGTCCTTCAAGGAGATCATGCGACTTCATGGAATGCCAAGGAGCATCGTGTTAAATAAAGATGCAAAGTTTTTAAGCTACTTCTAGAAGACTTTATGGATCAAGCTTGGCACCAACCTTTTGTTTTCTACTACTTATCATCAAAAAATTGATGGCCAAAGAACTCTCTCTACCTTATTACATGCTATCATTAAGAGAAATTTGAAAAGTTGGGAAGATTGTTTGCCACTTATTGAGTTTGCATATAATAGAACCTTACATTCAGCTACTAAGTTCTCACCATTTGAAGTTATTTATGGTTTTAGCCCATTAAGCCCCTTAGATTTATTACCTTTACCTGTTGATGAGCATGCTAGTTTAGATGGTTAGAGGAAAGCCGAGTTTGTGAGACAACTGCGTGGAACACCTAGCAACACATTGAGAAGTGGACTGGATAATATGTTACCCATGCCAACAAGGGGACCAAGAGAGTGGTTTTTGAACCTGGTGATTGGGTTTGAGTGCATATGAGAAAGGAGTGGTTCCTAGCCCAAAGGCATTCCAAATTGCTTCCAAGGGTGATAGACCATTCCAAGTGGTAGCTAAGCCTAATGACAATGCCTTCAAATTGGATCTCCCTATTGAGTATAATGTGAGTGCCACATTTAATGTTGATGGGAATGATGGGAATCTAGAAGGAGAGAATGATGGGAATCTAGAAAAAACTCCAAGTGTTGATCATTTACACATTTGTGGAGGACCAATTACCTAAGCTTGAGCCAAGAAGATTCAAGAGAGTGTGGAAAGCCTCATAGCTGAGGTTTGGATTCAAGAATCAAGCCAAGAAGCAAGGAATCAACAAAAGACTGTGCATGATTTGGCCTTTGGGATAAAGAGATAATGCACTAATGTATAGAATATTTGGACTATTTTTGGGCTTTGTTTGAACTATTTCTTTTGGGCTTCGAATTTGTGATCTGTTGGACCCATTTTATCTTTATTTCTAACCTTATGTTATTTTTCTGTTTTTATGGGTTTGGGTTTGGGCTAGGCCTTATTTTATCTATTTTAGGTTATTTTATTTTTGGTTGCTTTGATACGGAGTCTTTACCCTTTGTGAGAAGCAGACTTGATTAATGAATGAATTTGAGAGTTTCTCTCCAACCTTTGGTTCTTTGAAGAACTGATATAACGTATCAAGAACTTGAGTTCTTGTGATGTTATTCGGCTTATCACTCTCCCTCTTTCCTTTCTAGAGTGTGACTCCTTATCCATTCTTATTTTTCTATGTTTGGTTCTTCGTGGATTATTCTGTTCTTCGTGTCTTGTGTGTTACTTCGTGGCTTGTGTGTTAATTTTAGGCCCTATTGGAAAATCTTTGGGGCTGGAATCTCTACTTTCGTTTAGAGGTTCACATCACTTAGTGGCATTAAGTTACTCTACAGTAGTGCTTACCATCCTCAAAGTGATGGTTAAACCAAGGTGACTAACAGGGGGTTAAAGCAATATCTTCGTAGCTTCACAAATGATCACCCTAGTCATTGGGTTAAGTATTTTCCATGGGCTAAGTGCTCCTATAATACTACTTATCATTCATCCCAGGGCATCACACCATTTCAGGTTGTCTATGGTTGCTTCTTGCCACCTCTATTACCTTGCTCACCCCATAATACATCAGTTGAGGTCATTGAGGAAACTTTGAAGTTTCATGATCATTTGTTGTGTTACTTAAGAGTCCATTTACAACACACCGAGCAACGTAAGAAACAACTTGCTGATAAGCATCACCAAGAACAAATGTTTCAAAATGGTGACTTAGTCTTAATTAAGCTTCATCCTTATCATCAAACGACTCTATCCCAACAACCCTATACCAAGCTTAACAAGAGGTTTGATGGTCTATTCCCAATCACTGCTAATATTAGGCCTGTAGCTTATCGGCTTAACTTACTGGCACATGTTAAACTTCATCTAGTCTTCCATGTCTTGATTTTGAAACCATTCCGAGAGGATACTAATCTCCATGTTTTGTCTTTGCCACCCACCACTATTGACAATCACTCCATCAGCACCCTTCTTGCTATCTTGCACTCTCGGCAAGTGCATGTCGTAGGACAACCTCAACATCAGCTACTAGTACAGTGGGATGGCTTTCCCCTCGAGGATGCCACTTGGATAAATCGAGATGAGTTTTGGACCCTATACCCTACTTTAATTTTAACTTTGGGGACAAGGTCGTTTCCCAAGAACAGGGGAATGATACAAAAGCCAACGCCACATCAGCAAGTGAAAGAGTGAATGTGATACATGCAGAGGGCACGTAAGAAACCCACATGGCTTAAGGGCTACCAATAGTTGTGTAGCTATTTAACTTTCTTAGTTTAGCATTTCGATTGTGTTTGTTAATTTCAGTTATCCCTGTACCTTCTGAAAATCTTTAAGTGTAAGTGTTGTTGAGAATTAGAAAAAACAATAATCAAATTGCAACTTCTCTCACTTTTCCTGCTCAAATACTGCACTCCTCAAACTGTGCAAATTTTTTTCCATTTACAAACATTGCCAATTTATAGTTAAAGTGCTTATGTTTCTCTTTGTAAAACTAGTTGGAACATGATAAAGCTGATCTAGAACAAATTGTGGAAGGTAGATTTTCCCAAAAGAATCAGTGTTCCTGGTCCATTTTAACAGCCCTTTCCCATATTGCCTTTCTCTTAGGAAATAGGTCGAGTTTGTTCTACATGTCATTTAGAGACTGTAGGGTTGCTGTGTGTTTGTGGAAGGAATTAATCAATCCTCATATTGTAAGCTTTTTACACAGGTAATTTGATGTAACGGTTTAGCCTCAATCTTGAGGTGGATGTGGGAAGAGACTTGGACAAGAACTAGTTTCAAATGCTGGACTTGGAGGAATAAGGAAATATTCAAGAAGCACTATTTGAAGCCTTCAGATCCCAGTAAGATGGTGTCTAATTATATATATCTAATATAAAGTGTCACCACATAATGGAAGTGGAGAAATAAGCCTTGGTAGCAGAAGCTACAAATTAAATGGATCCCACCCATGAAGGATTGGATCAAAATTAATTTTGATGGTTGTTCCAAGGGTAATTTAGGACTAAGAGTAGTCAATCTGAAGGTTTTTTTAGGGACTCTATTGGTAAGTGGAAATGAGATTGACTAGAAATTTTGGCAACTGTATATCTCTTGAAGTTGAATTGTGGGAGGGGGGGGGGGGGGAGGGTTTGAAAATTGGTTGGGATCTCTTGGTATCAAGAAAGTCATCATGGGGAGTGATTCTATGGCCTTGATTCAAATTCTTCATGGCAGGGAAATTTTTTTGAAAAACTAAAATTATCATATTTAATACAAGTTGTTTTTAGTGAAGTTTTGAAAATTCTAATTTTCCATCATAATTAGTAGTCTATCAAATATAGGCAACTAATTTTCAAATAGAATCATGGAATTTTTATTTCTCCACCTCATAATTAACAGCTAGGTCGGGGACCGGGAGTCGTGATAGAGATTAAGGGTTTGTGAGCCAAGATTAGGTTTGAGAGTCAAAGCTAAGTCTGGGACAAGGTCTAAAGTAAAATATTTTGAATACTTTTTAAAATTATATTCTCATCTCAAAATATCTTATTTAAATACAACATAAAGAAATATATTTTGCATCTACCAAACGTATTTTCACTAATTGCTAATAAATATATTGCCTATGATTTGATTACTTGAGTAATCCTAATTTCACATGGTAAATTAGGAATTTTCATATCTCTTCTCTCTTCGGTCTTAAGCCCATTGTTTCACAATAAAAAAAAAAAAGGTAAAAAAACATGTACATATGGTTCAGTAGTTAACTATTTGCGCCACACTCTTTAAAATATAACATGCAGAGTCAAATCTGAACAATTTAAATGGTGAGAAACTTAGAAATTAAAGAGGACTATATCAACTTGAAACTATTCAGTACTACTTGAATTAGGTTTGGGAAAGGAGAAAAACAGAGCAATATCTTCTTTTTCCAAACTTAACTCCCTCATTAATCTTAATCAAGATTATGACAATAAAAATGTCTGGTATACCGTTATTTTGATTTTGACATCTTATATTTTATGATAGTTTTTATGCCTAAATTTAAAATTTATGTTTAATATGTTTTTATGTGATTATATGGTGGCATCCCTGGTATTACATCCTAGTAAAAACGTTGTTATGTGATGATTTTGGTATCTCAAACACTAGGATAGGTGGTATAAAATTTGTTTACAAATTATTAATTTTGTTTTTGACTACAAGGATATATTTTAAAATTCAAGAAGCAAATAATAATTATTAGTATATGCAATCAAACATGGGTATGTTATATCCCTGGAAATGTCAAGGAAATGATAAAAGTGCATATATTTCCTAACGTAATGAATTTTAGTATTAAAGTTGAAACTCTAATTATATACTTCATTATCCTTAGTATATGTTTAGATGAGGGATAATGGAAGGGAAGGGAAGGGAAGAACCAATGAATCCTTCTCCTTGTTTGGGAGCTTTTTATAAGGAATTGCGGAGATCATGAAAGAATTTCATGTAACCTTTCAAATTCTTCCCTGTCTTATATTTTTAAGTTCCCCCAATTTAAAAGATTTTGTAGGAAAAACTAATTATTCACTATAAAGTTCATTTTTTTAAATTTCAATTCTAAAACACAAACCTTCATAGTTAATCATTTTAATAAGTAATAAATTTATAAAAATATATCATAATTAATTATTTTTTAATCTTCTTGTTCTATCCGTTTTCTCTTTCTTTTTCTTTAAATTCCTTCTTTTCCCTTCCCCTCCTAACTCTCAAACATATCCTTAGGAAATTGATAAAAGTGCATAAATTTCTTATTTCATTCACAATGGAAGTTTAAAGATATTATTAACCATTATCCTTTTGTCTAATTCAACTTATCTTACAAATAAATTATATTTTTCAGTTTAAAAAATTTCCATCCATATTTATAAAACTAATTTTTTATTATTTTATATATTTACAGTTACATAAACATAGTAGCAATAAAGTCTATCAAAAAGTAATTAATATAGTATGCTGTTATATACAAGAATTTCTGCCAAATAAGTATATAGCGCACTCATAAGTTGGCGCAAGAATAAATGACAATATCTAGTCTGTTATTGAATCCAAATCTATTTGAATTTTTTTCATTAGACTGATTTAGATGTGAAATTCTTATATAAACTTTTTGGTAATGGGTACCTATACAAAAAATATTATTCTCTCATAAACATTTTATAGTTCTGTTTTATATCACTATATTTATCCTAAGGTATGCAAATAAAACTCCCAAAAATGTATATGGGGTAAAACTTTAATTCTTATCTCTATCCTATTTTATAAGAAGTTTGTAAGAATAGCATTTATTGATTAAAATTAAAATATTGTAAGAAATTATTTAACATATATGCTTGTGCTATTCTTCATTGATTAGAGTTTCTTCAGATTAGAGAATAAGACTGTAAAAATTAGGAGATGGAATTAAAATGGAAAGGAAAAGAAAAGAAAATTATTATATTAGAAAACAAACGAGAAGAGGAGAACTCTTGGTATTTTTTTTTCGTGAGGTTTCTGTGGTTTCATATAGATCAGGCAGAGCAAATATGGATTAGCTAATGAAATGCAATAAATGGCATTTAAAGAGGATAAAGACTATGGCTTTTTGTAAATTGTGTCCCTTAACTTCATTTGCACTCCCAATGTTATCTAATTCTGAATCCATAGTTTTGTAGCTGTCAGGAGCCACAGAGAGA
>JASKGM010062157.1:0-17655 GCA_034509205.1 Ceratonia siliqua
CTTATAATTAATTGGTGGCGACTCCAAATTTTTATCTCTGTATTTTTCCTTTTATCGCCATTCGGGTCACGACGATGATATTTTCCCCAACCGTCACGTTGTGACACACATTACAAACAAACAAAGGAAAAGCTTCAAATTACATTAAATTGTCTAATAAATTAAAACCCTCAATATTACAACATCTCAAAACTTAAAAAAAAAAATTCTAGAAAAATAACCAAAAAATTAAAAGCATTCAATACAATACAACTACAACATCCCAAATGCTCCATGCCTCAATCTTCAAGAATCAACTTTAGCTTTAGCCTATTTCTACCAAAAACCTTTAAAATTAGTTACATCTATTAATGAATAATCAAGAAATGAAACGAAAATACAAAACCATACACACAAACATAATTAATTACCTAGTATCAAAGTAGGTTTAGCTATTGTGATAGTACCAAAAACAATATTAGGAAAGCAATGAAAGGAACAAGGAAAATACCGAGAGTCTTCGCCTTAAAACCTCTTATGACTATACTATAGAACATTCCTTGAACAAAACCACCAAGATTCGAGCTAATCTAACAACTCACATTACTCTCTGTGACTTGTGAGAGGAGAAGGGAAGGCGTGAAGCCTTGAACAACGGCTTGTTTGAGGGGAGGGGAGAGTCTATGTTAGTGTAGTGTGAAGGCTCATTGTGAGAATTCAGCCTTAGTGTTGGAGACAGAGTGATTTGTATGATAGAAAGTTGAGAAGGAAAGGAAGCCCTGGTAAGATGGGATGGAAAACAATGTAATTTAGGAAATAAAATTTTTTTGCAAGTGCATTAGTGAAGTCAGGTTTTTCAGGTTGAAAATTTACAATTCACAATTCGACTCACAATCTGTGGATTGATTAAAAATCATTTCAAATCGAATCACAAACCCAACCTAAACTAACTCAATATATGCGAATTGGGTTAAGTTGAACAAGTTTGCTAATTAATCCGAACTACTGAACAACCTTAATTGCATGTTGTGCCTTAATGACTTAGAGCTTTATGTTCTCTTTTCTACTGATGTTATATTCTCTTGAAACTTTCATTATAAAATTGTAGCAGTGACTAGTGCAATTTTTGAATATGTATTTAAAATAAACAAGCAACTCAATAAATATTAGATAAGCGGTGAGATTTGTGTAGTAAATTGACAATATGATGTCATTGTTAAGCCAATTAGATATTTCAAGGATTCATAAGTTGAATAAAATTGAAAATGAACACTGAGCAAGCAAAATAAGAGATTAAAGAGGAATGGTATAAATGAGGCGTGACAATAAATAATGATCATCAATATTGGTTAAATATCCAATTACATCCGCTAAGTAAGTTCTATTGTACATCAGTACATGGACGCAGTAGCATAGACTGAAGACAGTCTGCAGGTCTGTATTACTTTAGGGAAGTGACAATCGCGTCAGAATTCTTCATTTGAAGATTGGCAAAGGCCCTGTACACCACTTAAGCATAATACACATCACAGCCCCCAAGTGAAGATAAAATTTTTCATTAAGGTTATCATAGATACTTTCACATATTGCAATTATATAGATTAGTAATGACTCTAAAAGTGGATTAAAAGCTCAACAGCCCAAGAAACTTCAATTAATATTTTACTCTGATGAGACTGAATACACAGTAGTGGCTACTCCAATGAAATAAAGTACAACGGATGCAACTCAACCAAAATTTAAATTGACGGGACAAAGGTGATATTCAGCCCTATAACATGCTCAAACCAAATTCAAATAGAGGAAAACAAATAAACTATTAGACAAAATTACATGCAATTTAACGATACAAAATCACAATGCAAATTCAGTTGTTGGTATTATCAACTGCCCAAGCATTTTGAGATGTCTGAGTTTAATAAGCTATGCAATATTATTGTGTGTGTATTGCCACTCTAACAGTACTTGGCCTAAATGACATGCACAAAAACATGCTGCATCTTCTAAGGACAAACTAGGAGGATGACTTCAAATAGCCAAAGTACCAATTAAATAAATATTAATGTTAAATATGTTATCATTTTTAAAAAGCGAAACTAAACAATAATTTGTCAATTATCTTCCAATACTCAGCGGTTTGCGAGTTGTCATAAAATTCCAACGCACCTAAGATATCATTTGATATTCCCAGAAACCCCTACAAACAACAGAATTAATTATAGACGTAAAGATTAAAATAATGAATCTAGCCTCAATAACAACAGATATTAAAAGTCAATCCATTCTATGAAGGGTAAAACAATGAGAATTTCTGCTAATGAAGCAGTAAGAAAAGGCCATTTAGAACTTATGACAAGACATATGCATTAGCGCATAGGCACCAGGTAGAGAGAGCTGGAATAGGAAAAAGTGGAAGGAATAAAACCTCTCCCACGGTTAAAGAAAACAAATAAGACAGTTGAATCCAAAAAGCAACTATTCTGTAACTGCATACTTATCTGTTTGTTTACAATTTTTTTATAGATATTGTGAATGTTTCAGTAGAGAACTCCAAAATCACCTTTATGGAATTTCACCATTTGAATACAAATAGGGAAAATTAAGCTTAAGGATTAGATAAGCACCGTATTTATAAGGAAAAAATATTTGTCCCTTACGTTACAAAATGTTAACAATCTTTTCCTCATGCCTAACTCCATCAATACTATTATGTCGATAACAGAACAGTCTTCAAGACAACTAAACAATTTCATTTTCCTCAGTTCAACCACTGAAAAATCTAGATGAAACCTCCATTGAAGTGGCTCACCCCTGTTCTACTCCATCACAGACCAAACCAATCATCAATAATCAATTTTTTTCTCTGGCAATCCTTCTCTCCCTTATTCCTTCACAAACTCAAGTTTTTCCCAATGAAGAAATAAAGCATGCCTTGGATGGTGGAGGAAGACTGATGGGCCCCCAATGAAAAGAGTTTATGAGAGACGGAAAAAGGGCTCACGTGGGCCCATAAGGCAGCAGCTAGTTTAGTATTTGTTTGGGGAGGACTGCGCGGAGAGAGGTCTTTGGTTTGGAAGTCATTTGGGGAGACCTAGCTCCCACATTGCTAGGAGGCACTGAAGACGGCTGGAGTTGGTGTTCTTCACTGAGTTAGCTTCTTGTACCTGTTATTCTTGTGTTATGTATTGCTGTCTTGGGTTACTTCATATTGTAGTATGCGTATTGTCTGTTCTGCTTTTGTAATACTAGAAGTATCTCTACTGTGTCATTGAACCTTAAGCTGTTGTGGGTCTGTGATCAATATAACAGTGGTTATTATCAGTTCTGGTTCATCCGTTTTGCTGTTGTGAGTATAAGGGTTCCAACATTGGTATCAGATCCTGGTTGTGGGAGGGGCATGGTTAGTACGAGAATGGAAGGAAGAATAGAGAGTATCGAGCAAAAAATGGAGCGGAGATTGGGGGAGATGGGAAATGAGATTTCAGTTATTCGGGAATATTTTCTAGAATTGAGAGAGGCGTTGAATCAGAATAGAACGAGAGAAGTATCGGGGGGAGGCTCTAATGGAGGAGAGGAGGAAGGAATGAGGGAAAGGGAAGAGCCACCGGAACAGCAAAGAGAAAATCGAGAAGAGCGAGAAACCGGATATCAAAAATTGGAGATACCGATTTTTAATGGAGAAGACCCGCTGGGGTGGCTGTTTAAGATCGAACGTTACTTTCACATCAATGGGATTGTCGAGAAGGAGAAGGTGGACGCGGCAACAGTGTGTTTCGAAGGCCGAGCCCTTAACTGGCTACAATGGATGGAAGGTAGGGGTGATCTAGGATCTTGGAGGAGTCTATGGAATCAGTTGTTGGACAGGTTCCAACCCTCCCAGGCGGGCAAAGGCTACGAATCGTTAGCGGCATTGAAGCAAACCGAAACTGTTACTGAGTACAGGGAAGAGTTTGAGAAGTTGTCAGTACCATTGACGGAAGCCAAGGATGACTTACTGATGGGCTTATTCCTGAACGGACTTAACGAAAAGATTAGAGCGGAGGTTAAGATGGGGAGTCTGGGAACCTTGGTTCAGCTGATGAGCCAAGCTTATAAGGTGGAGGAGAGAAACTGGGTGTTGGAAAGGGCCAGACAATCCAGAAAACACAGACCGAGACAGGGTTTTCATTAGTCACTTCTGGTAGGAACTATGGAAAGCCACGAGGACAGAGCTAAGGATGAGTTCGGCCTATCACTCCCAAACTGATGGCCAAACCGAAGTCGTGAACCGTTACTTAGAAACGTATTTGCGTTGTTTTGCTGGAAATAAGCTTAAGCAGTGGGTCCAATGGCTAACAACACCACCTACCAACGAGCGGCGGGGATGACTCCATTCAAAGCCTTTATGGGCGTGACCCCCCTACTTTACTTAAGCTTTGTGATGAACCGTCAGCAGTAGAAGAGGTCAATGTTCAACTCAGTGCACGTAACCAAATCCTAAAAGAGTTGAAAGATAATCTGAATCAGGCTCAAGTCAACATGAAGGCAAATGCGGATTTGAAAATGAGGGAAGTCCAGCTGGAGGTGGGAGATTTAACCTATGTCAGGGTTATACCTTACAAAATGAGAACCCTTGCCAAGAAGGTGAATGAAAAACTGAGTCCCCGATATTATGGACCCTATCGTGTAAAATCCAGGGTGGGTAAGGTGGCCTATAAGCTGGCTTTACCCTTGGAAGCACGCATACACCCGGTATTCCACATATCCCAGTTGAAGAAGGCGATTTAGACACAGTCTCCAACCTCAGCTCTTCGAGGATTACAAGATACGCTCGAATTAGTGGTCAGGCCTAAGGCCGTAGTGCAGATCAGAAAGTTGTATAACGGCAGCCACGAAGTACTTGTCAAGTGAGAAGGCTTACCCGATTGTGATAACACTTGGGAAGCGATGTCTACCATCACCGAGCAATTCCCCAACTTCCACCTTGAGGACAAGGTGGTTCTCCTAGGGGGGTAATGATGGGCCCCCAATGAAAAGAGTTTATGAAAGACGGAAAAAGGGCTCACGTGGGCCCATAAGGCAGCAGCTGGTTTAGTATTTGTTTGGGGAGGACTGCGCAGAGAGAGGTCTTTGGTTTGGAAGTCATTTGGGGAGACCTAGCTCCCACATTGCTAGGAGGCACTGGAGACTGCTGGAGTTGGTGTTCTTCATTGAGTTAGCTTCTTGTACCTGTTGTCCTTGTGTTATGTATTGCTGTCTTGGGTTACTTGATATTGTAGTATGCGTATTGTCTGTTCTGCTTTTGTAATACTAGAAGTATCTCTACTGTGTCATTGAACCTTAAGCTGTTGTGGGTCTGTGATCAATATAACAGTGGTTATTATCAGTTCTGGTTCATCCGTTTTGCTGTTGTGAGTATAAGGGTTCCAACAAAGACCAAGAGACGGGACAGAGAGGGGAGATACAGATCCAAATGTTCTTGCTATTTGATCCAGTATCAACAAATCATCGGTTCTCACAGGTGAGTACACCTGGCCTCCTTAGATTAGTAAGCAATGTTAAACAAAAATTTTATTCGTGGATGAGGGAGAAGCACCCAAATCCATATCCTCTTTGGTAATAACCCTATGACTGATCTGCAGATGCAGAAGGGGCTGCTGTGGACTTGATTTCTCCAATTTCCATCCACATACTATAACGATGGAATTCTCAAAATTATTAGAGCTTAATGCTAATTAACCTCATAATCAATTGCAATATCAAAGCTTAACTTGGTGTCAAAAGTCAAAACTGATGAAATTATGCCCCACAAAGGAATACATGTGGGTAAGAAATGGGTATAGCAATGTGTAACTGGGTAGCTTCTTGAGAGAAAAAGGGTTAAACGTAAAAGTGAAAGAGTTATAAATGGAAGAAGGGATGCTGAAAAAAAGAAGAGATCTGGGTCTGAGTTTTCTGACAAGCTGTTGCCAGTGAGAGGATTGGGAGAGGTGAATAAGCATGTAAAACCCATAAAATCTCACTCTTTAACACCAAATTTATCCAACTTGACTTCATCTCGTCAGGTTACCCACATGAGATGCCATGTAAGACAATTCCGTTCATGGTATTGGTGTAGATAGGCCTGAGGAAATGATTGCTGACATTTGTAATTTAAATAATGAAACAGGAGCCAAAACAATAAATAAAGGGACAAAAATGAAAAAAGAAATAAACTCAAGGGACAAAAAGTGTATATTTGGCTATTTATGCTCAAGGACCCATTAACAATAAGTGGTTAATTAGTATAAAGACTGGTTAACCGTTCAAATTAATTAATCACAATTATGGTTAATAGGTCCTTGAAGATAAATATCATCCTCAACTAGTCCTTCACACTAATTTTCTACTAACAGGATAAAGTATGCAATTTACAGGGAAATAATCCGCACAACAAGCAAATTGATGAAGTTAATGTTTATTTAAACAAAAATATTATAAGAAGACCTTCCACATCAGCTAGATCAGCAGCTTTTGGGAAATTCGTGTTTTGATTGTGACACAGCAAGTGTCCATTCTAAGCAGACCTGAAACATACTTATATAATTAAACTGAGAAACAACGATAACACATGCTGGTTATAAATGTCTTATCTATAACAAAACTATCAGTAGATGTCATCAATTAATTTATCGAGAGTTGGTGGCAAACCTAGAATCCTGTTTAACCTTTGAAAGTAAGGTATGCAGCCTCCAACATTGACCCTGGAAAATGTAGTCAATACACCAATAACCAATAATATTCAAAAAGTGTAACTTCTGAAGCTATCAAATAGACAGCTAATCAAGTTTATCCAAATTAAGTAAGACGTTAGTCTTTGAGTTGTGTTGCACTGAACTATTATTCAAGTCGCTAATCATTGATTGGTAATACAGATAGATTAACTTTATTAAAATAATATACAAAAACTAAAGGAATATATAAGCTCTAAAGCTGGTAGAATAGTATTGTATTTATGAAGCTACATATTTAATGTGTATCAAGTCCCAACCAAAGTAGTCAGGATTCCCACAAAGAGAAGACAAAGCTCCTTGTGGTAAAGATATTGGTCATGACATCAGATAACTATTAAAGAAACAATAAGATGAATCCCTAATAGCTGTAAATGATAGCAGTTTTGGAGCTCACAACTATATAATGACCTGCCCAAAGAAAAAAAACAAAAAACAAACAAATAAAGAAAGTAATTGCTTAAAATAGTTCACAAGAGATTTAGTAGCATAATTTTCTTATTACAGAATGAATACCAATATGGACGCTACAGAAAATATAATATCATATTCAGTAATTTAAAATGATGTACAGAAATTAGAACAAAATATGAAAAATCCTATGTTAAACTCCCTTGGGTAAACATTTAAAAATGCAGATAAAAAGAAATTAAATGCTTTATCTCCATCAAGTGTTCATCATTTGAAATATGGAGTGAAATACGAAGATTAGTCAATAGCTCTTCTTGTTCCCAACTTAGGGGACCAGAAGCATAAATTGCTGCCAGAGTACTGCGATAAGCATGCAACTCTAACCTACGGATTCTTGTTGCTACATCCTCTTTTGGAGAAATAGGACATCTTTCTTCCTCATCTCCAACATCTAAAGACTCTACATCATTACAAAGAATATCAACATCATGGTAAGGACCTGCTAAGATATCACTAGAAGACTTATTTGAGCCATTACTTATCACACTACAGCTGCCAACTGAACAAATATCACTACCAGAATCATTAGGTTCTTCAATTCTTTCAAGAAAATGTGTGGCAACACTATTACGGTTTCCTCTCACATTTCACAATATTGAGTTGTTCCATTATTAAAGGAAGTATGCATGCATTTTTCACCCATATTTTTGGGTGGGTGGGCAACATCATCTACCTTTACCAGCAACAGGGGTGGGAACACTGCTACGAATCTTTGAAACGCTCCCATATTCATACTAGCTCTTTTTTTCCTGGCATATGCCTCAACGGGGGAGGAACAATAAGGGGACACTCTCTTCAACGTTGTGGATGAGACTAAATGAGACTCCTGGCTGCCACTGCCATGCTTTCCCGATAAACAATCATTTCTGGCTTGCTGCTTTATTTCAATACCAGCTTCCTGAACTTCAGGGGTCACCTTACAACTGTTTAGATGCATATTCCAGCTGGACTTCCCAACTCCAGCATTGATCGAACACTGGAACATGTAAAAGAAAACATGAGGACAAGGCATAGCAACAGTTTTGAGAGTGCTGTAGAAAAGAAAAACTATCTCTGGCAACATTAATATCAAACTTCTTTAAGCAAAGGAAGCTTGTTTCTTATAGGTAAAGCTTAATAGATGTGATCACCTATAAAGTAGCACCCATTTATTAACCATTATGCCATAATCAAGTTACCTAAGTGTTAACAACCGTTAAAATATATCAGATACCCTCTAACACAAAGCAAACAGCCAAAACTTTGATAAGGTCAAAAGGGAATGAAAAAAGTTTAAGAGAAAATGCCCATGTGAATACTTCTTTTTTTTTTTTGCTTGTAGATAAAAGTGCAATGTTAAGAGGGAGTGGAAGTTTGAACCCCCAATGTTGAATTCATCTAACACTTAGTGTTAAGAAAGATGCCACTTGAACTAATGCCTGTGGGCTTAAAACTTAATGACAAGAAGTTAGTACTTGAGCTATGCTTCATGGGCCCCCATGTGAATACTTACTTGGTGATTATCAATGAATAAATATATGGCAATAAGCAAAGTCAAACTACTTATATAAACTAGATAATAGATATTTACCTTCTGCATCACAACTCATTGGTCGTCTTGCCAAATTTTGCACACCCTCATGTCAGATTTGTGAACTCTGAACTCCTTGCGAGATCCTAGCAACCTTACCAAATACATATCTTCACCTAAAAACTTTGAAACAAGAGCCCTTTTCCAACAACCGACATCATAAACCTCCACAACATCATATGCTGCCAAACTCTCCAGACCTTCTACAGGAGGGGGACAAGGCTTGATGGCCTTCCTTGGAACCCTTTCCACAATAGCCTCACTTGTCATGCTATAGCAGTTATGTTGGACGCTATAACAATGCCCATTACCAGATATAATCTTAGCACAACGCCATTCTCCAGAAGGCACATCTTTATTGCTAAAGACCTCCACTCTACTCCCCTTTTTGAATCTCATTATGGTCACTTCAATTCAACTCAAACCTGTAACAGTAAGAAAATATCTTAGCACAGAAGAAAAACCCTACAATCATATGTTATATTAAAAGATGAAAGAGTTTGCTTGTCTGGTTCCAAGAAAAAAAAATAATGTCTGTGAAAAATTAGTAATCAATGGACAATATATGTTCCTGGAATCTTGCAACCCAAAAACTTTATTTTAACAGAAAATTAACTGAGATTTTTTCTTCACGTAGACTTAGTGTCAAGACAAACAACATAATACAAAACGAGTAGAACAGCTTAGTTACCACTTTCATTGATCGTCATAATTATTCAATCTATAAAAATATAAACTCTAGAAGTACGTACTTCAGATGATATCTGTTATATATCATGTAATAATCATTAATAATTTGTAAAAAAGGGTATGTAATATATATATACACACATACACACAATGGGCAAACAAAGCAAAAAGTAACTTATTCCATATTCTTTTGTTATTTGTGCAATGTGCTTACTTTGAGAGGTGACATATATTGTAAGACATGTTTGTGTATAATTTTTGCTTCTTCTAGAGATTCAGCCTCCTCACATAGTTGCATTAATTTCAAATATCGAGGCAAATCCACTGGATTAACCTGCTTTTCTTGTAGTTCCAAAACGTCAACAGCTTCCTTCACTTTCCCCTCCATGCAAAAATTATCTCGTTCCACAAGGTTACTTTTATATAGGCTATCACAGATGCCTCGTTTGATTTCTCATCATGTTTGTATTGTTTGACAAATGAGAACCATAAAATGAACTATGAACAGTATTGAAGTTTAGAGGATACTGACCAACTTTTAGATTGGGCTGAACTTGTCCAGATTTTGGGTTCTGTTGATTCATTTCATTACTGCTTGGGTAATGATCATTTGGTGCCTGCTGAAACCGTCCAGTGTTCTGTGTGAAGTTCCCTTCTAAGATTTCCTTGCAACCCTGACAGGCCTGACGAACTATATGCATTAGGGTATTGCATCTTTTCTCTGGGTCCTTCAGTGACTCAGTCCTAAACCAGTTTGAACTCTGCAAATTTTCACCCAGCAAAGAGGCAAGATCCATTTACACTTGTACATAAGCACTTATTCATGCAAAATAGTACTGCCCATTGTAATATAAGTATGAGTATATCTGTATATAACCTTGCTTTGTTACTGGTTCTGAAATTAAGATATTTAATCTGCGCTAGTAGATAATTAGTTCTCTGCATATTCACAAAAAACAGACTCACTCCATCACATGATGCATATTTTTAAGAACAAAATAAGGAGTAACTTTCCCATTTATGCTTGCCCCCAATAGTAAAAGGATGGACTTTTTTTCTTTCAGCTGAAAAATATAAATATTTGAATTTATTTTGCCTAAAGAACAAAAACACCATTTGATACATTTGGGGTCGGATAGATATCGTTGTATAAGAAAAATCTATAAATAAATAAAAGCCTAAAGAAAATAAATACAAACTAAGAATGAGTCATAGAGAGTTATATAATGCATTTCAGAACATAAGCAATCACAAATTGGCAAAACCTAATCCATGAATGAGTTTGCGCTATTAATTTTTGTTGTTGTGATAAATAGTATTTTAACATTAGAGAAAAGTAGAGATTTAAATTCAATATTTAAGGGAACTTACACTTAGTTTTAGTTATAGAAAAAGTGTCACTTAAACTTATGTTCTTAGACTTACGTTATTACCTCCTAAAATTTAAAAAACAACTATCTTTAATAACAAAAAAATTATTGTCATATTAGAATTCACCTTCCCTTAAAATACTTTTTGTCTTAGCATACGAAATCACAAAGACACTATTCTGCTATTATTAAATTCTTATGGGATAGATTATTATAATATATTAATAGAAATTTAGTAATTAATTTTTTATTATTTATCTGTTAAATACATTAAATGTAAAAGAAAAGAAATCAAAAGAGAAAGTTTTCATCATAAATTTAAAATTGATATTGGGGTTATTTTATTTAGATCTTCAACTCCAAATTAATTTATATATTTTTAAAAATTGAATCACTTAATTATCATTTCCTTCAATAATAAGAGTCGCTGTATTTTTAGAATAGTATTTTTTATTTTATTTTAAAAAATAATTTAAAAGAATATAAAAAAATTCAAACAAAAATAAAAAAATTCATAACATGAGTATTTAAAAATAAATTAAAAGAATTTTGCTTTAATTTTTTAAAATAAAAACTATTCTATAATTATTACTCTGAGTATTATAAACTCAATAAATAATTGACATATCACAAAAAAGTGAAAAGAAAAAAAATGCAAGGGTAATAAAACAAAATAAAATTGACAGTACCATCGTCTTTCGACGTTACACCCAGGGACAATCCGGTAACTTCATGTTGCAGTGGAAGCAACTAGACTCCCTTATAAACAGCCTAGGTTTTCAGTTCACTTCTTCCAGCTTCTCATCTGCTCAACGCGATTCTGTGGCTCCGCGTTTCTCAGGTGAACCGTAGGGTTTTTCAGGGCTTTCCTTTTTTTTTTAGCAAGTAGTTCAGGACTTCTTTTAATAATACTGATTTCTGTACAAAGCTGGCGTTTCTGTTTAGTTTCTGCATTTTTTATGAATCTATGGTTAACACTGATCTATCTGCTCATTCCTTTAGACCCACTTCAATTTTGACATTATATTGTGTTTAATACCACCGGTGAGTGTATTCTTAAGTATATTTTGGATTGAACTTGACGGCTTAATCATAAAATCTGTTGCATGCTTTGGGTTTTTTGGAGAAATTTAGCTTGGGTTTAAGGTTTGCAGCATATATTTGATGTATATCTTGATATGCAAGCGCTTGCACTGGTGATTGGTTTGGTTTTGGAAGATGACGATCCATTGATGACCTAATTAATAATCAATGGTTTTAGTGGAATTTACTGCGAATTGTTTTTGTGAGGTCATCATCAACGTGTGGGCAAAGCCCTATCTCTTGAAGTCTTGTGATCTCTATCATGCTCTTTTTTCCCCTTTTCCATTACGGGGTCCTAAATAAATTGCCAGTGTCCTGAAGGAGTTGCTTTTAACATTAGAAATACAGTAAGGTGTGTAGAGCATCCTGATAGTGCTGCACTGCATTCTATTATTCGTCTCTGCAGATCCTTTTGAGCATGGATTCCCATAGTTACCTGGTGCATGGATTCACATAGTTACCTGGTACCACGGCTCATTAGGAACCACATATATATCTCTTTTGAACTTAGCATGAAGGCATGTGGTTTTTGGAGATTTTTGTTTGTCAAGCTTGAAAGTGCAGTTAGGTCGTTCTGATATATACTAGAATTGGTGGTTACTTCTGATGCATTATTACTTAAGATCAATAATGATGTTTGTTTACTGATGTTTTGTTACATTAGATCAGTAGTTATGTTGGCTTGAGGTTTGATTCATAAAAGAAAGACAATGACAAAGAAGAAGAATCCCCTGGTGTTTCTGGATGTCTCTATAGATGGGGATCCTGTTGAAAGGATGGTTTTTGAGGTACATTTTTTATTTGTATTACATTTCAATTATGGCTATATATTATGCAACTTCTGTTTTTGTATTTTGCAACTTCTTTGACTTGGAGTGAGAGTAAAAAACACAACCTAATGATTCCTTCTTGTCCTCACAGCTTTTCTATGATATTGCTCCCAAGACTGCAGAAAATTTCCGCGCACTATGTACTGGTAATTATTTGATCTGATGAAAAAAATCTTCGATTCCTAGCAAAATCCACCTGTTCTACAGTTACAGTCACTTATTGACTAACTGTACATGTGCTTGGTCATGTTGATGTATTTTGATTCCATGAAAGTACAAATGCAAATATTGATCTTTTGGTTGAAAGTGGATCAATTCCTAATCAGGAGTCACTGATTTCCCCCCTTTTTTCTTCAATTTTTGTTTTTGTTCAGGAGAAAAGGGAGTCAGTCCAAGTTCTGGAAAACCACTGCACTACAAGGGTTCTTTCTTCCATCGCATTTTGAAAGGCTACATTGTGGAGGTATGTAATTCTTCTTACATCTAGATTGTTCTTCTGTAGTGTAGATAAATATATGTGTTATCATTTTGTGGTTGAACATGACTTGGTAGTGGTCCCTCTTTTAGTCAATTACCCTTGTTTATGCTGTAGGATACAGGGCTGATGGTCACGACTGCTTTTCTTGTGATATAGTTTTAAGGTTGTACTTACTAAGTTGTCCATCCTTATAATGCTAATAAGCTTCACTATGTCCAAACCCATTTTGTATGCAATGTTGTATTGTGATATGTGTATTGATAGCTGGTTTTCCTTTTACAGGGTGGTGACTTCATCAATCGAAATGGTATGTATTCTATTGATAAATTGTCTCTTAGTATGAATTACCTCTCCAGTTTTTGAAGCTTGCAATTTGATACGATATATTTAGTCACTTTCTTTATGTTTTATCATTTGGTTATTCAGTTGTCCGAGTTGCAAGCCTTGTTCCATTTGCATGTTTCCTGTGACAATGGTAATTTCTTTTCTAAGTTGATTAGGAACACAATCAACTAAGTTCCTTTGCAAGAACACAGATTGGACTTTCATTTATTAAGGAATAAAAGCAAATTGCTTTTAAATTTGGGGTCCTTTTTTGGATATTGAAATATTGTGCCTCACTAGTTGTAGTTTATATATTAAGTTATACTATCTATCACTTTTATCTTTTCTGAACTCATCTGTTCTCTTTACCCTTTTTACGTTTTTTTTGTTTTAATTATTTAATATTTGGTGGTTGTTATTATTCCTCTTGCCAAATTATCTTGATTAATCACATTGAGCAATTAAAAGGGGTTTTAAATAGATCTTGTGTGGCCTTTTGTCTTGCTCTTATCTGGGTGGGTGAACAATTAGCTTGGCTTAGGCTTTCTTAAGCAATCGAGTATCCTAAATAGCCTGATCAATTTTTTTTTATGTAGTTATTATTCGGAATATATTCCTAAATAATTGGTTAAATAGTGTATCTGTTGGGAAATCATTTATTATTATTGATATGCATGTGTATTGTAAATCTTGAATTCAGATTAACCACTGTTGCACCTGTATCCTAATTAATTTTTCAAGAGTTCCCCCATACTGTATCATAGTGGATATAATACCATAAAGCAATTGGTGATTCCTAAATATAACCTTGATATCAAGTAGAGGTTTAGTCTAGGCTCAAATACAGTTTTCATAATTTCCTAAATTTGTTCATCATCTTTTCTCCCCTCTGGGTGTAATCTCTAGAACTCCAGCATCACATTTTTCTCCCGTTTTGCAGGGACTGGTGGAGAAAGCATATATGGTTTGAAGTTCCCAGGTGAGATTGCTGGATCTGCTTTCCCTGTTTCAGAGTCACGCTTTTAAGCTCATACTCTATATAATGTGACAGTTCAGAATAGTGTGTTGTGTTACATATATAGCTCAAAATTTACGTAGTCTTTACTACTACTTGTGATTTATTTCAGATGAGTCACCTAGGCTTAAGCATGATGCACCAGGTCTTCTATCCATGGCAATTGCTGATCGTGATACTCTTGGTTCTCATTTTATGATCACTTTGAAAGCTGATCACCATCTTGATAGGTTTGTTTATCTGTGTTCTGTTTCTTATTTTCTTTTTCTTGAGGGAAGGAGGAGGGGAAATTGCTTGATGTACAATTCATTGTTTTTGTTTAAGTGTATAATTTGCTTATCCTATTCAGTTGTGGGGTCTTTTCCAGGAAGCATGTAGTCTTTGGGAAGCTTGTACAAGGGCATAATATATTGAAGAAAATTGAAGATGTGGGTGATGAAGAAGGGCATCCAACTGTAACAGTTAAAATCATCAAATGTGGTGAATATAATGAGGGTGAGACTCATGTAGCGCATTTTAAGTTATACTGAGTTCTATTCTTAATATGAAGGATATTGATTAGATCTGAAATAATCTAAATAAATATTTCCAATCTTCAACACTAGATGCTAGAGCATAATGTATGATAGTGTGTTTTTGTCCCTCTAAGACTATGGTTCCAGCTTGGCTAGGCCTGTCCTTAAATATTTGTTCTGTTGATTTTTTTTTGTTTAATTTTTATTTTGGTTGTAGATGAAAAGAAGACAAATAAATTGCCTTCTGAAACCAATAATCATGAAGCACAACGGAAGGGAAAGCACAAAAAGTCTTCAAAAGATAGAAGGAAAAGGAGAAAAAGATACTCATCTGACTCGGAGAGTTCTTCAGATTCAGACATGGAAT
Source organism: Ceratonia siliqua (assembly GCA_034509205.1). Classification (NCBI taxonomy): domain Eukaryota; kingdom Viridiplantae; phylum Streptophyta; class Magnoliopsida; order Fabales; family Fabaceae; genus Ceratonia; species Ceratonia siliqua. The sequence continues at coordinate 15,442 of JASKGM010062157.1, forward strand.
CTTCAGACTCTGAAAGTGATTCTGACTCAGATCTTTCCTCATCATCGTACATAAGTTCTTCTAGTGATGACAGGCGAAGGAAGAGAAAGAGATCCTCTAGGAAAGATAAACATAGACGCAAAAAAAGAAGAGATAAACGTCGTGACAAGAGGCGAAAGAGAAGAGATAAGAGATCAAAGCGTAGATCAAGAAGGTATTGACTACTTAAGATTGACTAAACCGTTGGTAATGATTAAATGAATTCCAGGTTCCCGTCATCTCTCCTGTCTATGATGTGGTTGTTTGCTAGTTTGTTGTGATAAACATACAATAGTCACTTAGATCATGTGCCTTCACATGTCCATTGTACCCGTGTTCTGTTCTGTGTGTTTACATTATCAAAGAGGTAGCATTATTTCATGCTCTCTGTTTGGTCAGATGGATATCACTGTTTCTGTATGCTAATTAGCAGTACCAGTTGATCTTGATATGACACTGTTGTAGTGTTTTCTTCATAACTGAAGCATGGAAGGGGATGGATGTTTTTCACATGGGCTTTTATTTTTCCCCATGAATTATGTTTTACTGCATTGTTTTTAGAGATAAAGGTCCCTGATTTTGATGATTTGATCTCTGATTTTTGTAGCCTTCTCCCTCTATTGGTATAGTGGTGGTTAATGAAAGCCCACTTTTTTTTCTACTTCACTTTTTTACCTGGGTTGGGTTAAGAGGTGTATCCAAGTTTGTGGTGATTTGAAACTTTTATTAAATTATTTATTGTACTTTTAATTATTTCACTTTTGCGATTAACTAAATATGCACCCTTTCACACATGTAACAAGTATTCAGATTTTTTTATTTTCCATGGATGCTACTGAAATTCTGATGCTGATTTTTGTTAGGGAATCGGGCAGTGTTACTGATTCAGATAGTGAGAGCAAAAGCGGCAGCAGATCTGATGGGGAAAGTCTTGATGTTAAAGGGAAGGAGAAAAAACGTAAAGATCATTCTCAGAAGAATGGTATAATTTGAAGTCATTATACTTTAATATTAAGCATTTAACTAATGTAGTTGTTCTAAATAAATCACTTAATCTGTGACCTTTGTTGTCTTCAATGTAACCAAATCCTGAAAAGTAAGTTAGTTGACTTGATGTGGGAGTTCTTTCCACTTGCCTAACTTTAAACCTCTTGGTAAAACTGTATTCATGATTTCCTTCTATTTACTTTCCAACAACTAATTATTAATCTTAAGGTAGGAAAGAAGTCATTTGAATTTGGCTGGTCCATTTTTATCCTTAAAAAAAAACATTTCTTTTGAATGAAGCTCCAACAAACTGGATGCTTGTGTAAGTGGACCATTTCATCCCATGGTATTCTATTATCATTTTGTTTCTTGACTTTTATTTTTTGGCTAATGTGTGTAATGGTTTACCCTCAATTTTCTTGCATATTATATTGCAGCTGAAGTTCAATCTCCCTTAGTTGTGGAAAAAAAGAAGGAACAAGTGGGTATGCTAGAATGCGAGGAAGAATCCCCAAAGGAAAATGGAGAACGTCATAGCAACGGTATTGGAGCGGACTCTAGATCTGACAGAAGTGAGGAGAGGCAGCCTGATGTGATGGATGATCATCCAGGCAAATCTAGGTCTGCTTTCCACTCGTCACACTTCAGTTATTCTTTATGCTTACTGTTTCTTCCAGATCTGGTATTATATTAAAAGTTGATGAGCAGGAGTCGAAGCATGAGTCCTAAGAGGACCATGAGTAAGAGTATGAGTATTAGTCCCAGGAGAAGTAAGAGCAAAAGCCCAAGTGCTAGTCCACAAAGGAAGTTGAACAGCCCTCGTGCTCCATCAAGGAGGAGTTTCAGCAGAAGTCCTGTTAGAAGCATCAGCAGGAGCCCAAGCAGAAGCATCAGCAGAAGTCCAGTGAGGGGCATGAAAGGGAGAAGTGTCAGTAGGAGCCCTGTGAGAACTCGCTCTCGTAGAAGTGTCAGTGAGAGCCCTGCAAGATCTCTATCTCGTAGCCACCGGAGCAAGAGTTCTCCCAGAATATCATCGCGGAGATCGATCAGCAGAAGCCCTGTAAGGGTTTCAAGAAATAGTGTAAGCAGGAGTCCAGTTAGATCGTCTGCAAGAAGCTTAAGCAGAAGCTCTGGCAGGGTCCCTTCAAAGAGAAGCATAAGTCGAAGTCCGGTCAGGGCACCTAGCAGAATCAATCGCCGCAGTTATTC
>JASKGM010062168.1:3571-17655 GCA_034509205.1 Ceratonia siliqua
TCTGAGGGTGGCTGTCCACATATTTGCCTTAACCGCTTAAATCAGGTATGTCGTACATTTACTGAGAACTGGGAAGCTGCAGAGCTGGCTAGCTGAGTCTGAGCATGACTAGCTTTCTTTTCCCTCTGTGATAGATTTTGAAATTATATGCTGACGTGAATTTCTGCACTTTCAAATGGAGTTATTGTTACCGATTTTTATAAAATTAAATTTTTGTGTTCTATAAATTTCAGAATGCATATGCTGTGCAAGTTAGGGTGTCCTCTAAATAGAATTTAACTATTGATGCAGACCCCTGGTTCACCTGTTGCTGATGGGAAATCTGGAGGCAGAGAGACGAGTAAGCAGATCATACTTGTTTGTCACGGATATACACAAGGCAATACAGAGGTATGAAGCAACGATTTAAAACTGTTTAATTCAATCAGGTGGTACTGGTCAAAGGGTCGTCAGGGAATATTTTAAAATTTTCTTAATTTTTTTATTTTTTATTTTTATTACTATCTATCCTCATTTCTGAAAGTTGGGAGCTGATACGTTGAGGTATACTCTGTTCTACCCCAGCAATCTTTTTCCAAAATATCCGTAGCAAGTAGCATGCTGAAACCCATTTTTACAAACCCTAGCAAAAATAATTTAGATGTTATGTAGTTTGCCAACTACCCTCATGACTCGTTCTAACATTTAATGCCAATATTCATAATTGTTTTTTGACGGAGAAATATGTTTGAAAGTGTTCAAAGGATCAAAACTGTAAATTTAAAAAGGTTGTAGTTGCATATCCATTTTTTTAAATAAAATCTGGTTTCTTGAACTGCGTTTTAATTTTTTCCCTTTTTCATACGAAGTTATTAACATTATTATTTAACTAAATAATTTGCAGCTGGAAAGTTCCTTTGAGCTTTATCTGAACTAAATTTCTACACGTCAGGTCTCTAAAATAGCACCATTGTGTTGAACAGGACATTTTTCCTTTAGCTGGTGATCAAGAATTGAACATGCTTGGTGTTATACAGGTGCTGCATTCAGTTTTGAGAAATAACTTTAATAAGTAGGTAAACGTTATGAATCTGACCTTTGGTAGATATAACAGTCCCAGAAATCTGCAGAGCTACTTCTTGATTTGAAAGTGAATTCCGTAATCAGCAGTCCTAAAAAAGCTTGTGTTGGGACAGCCATGGCCATCTCCCAAGTAAGCTCATCATTGTTGTTCTTATCTTCTTAAACATATTACTAATATTATTTGAATTTACTTCTGAGGAGGCTCTTATTTTGAAGTCTGTCAAATAGTGTTTCTGAACCCGAGAGTATGGTATTCTATTCCTTTTCATTTTTGTTCTGCTTTTGAAGTTTTAACCATGATTTTAGGTACAAGAAGCTGCTGATTGCTTGGTTGCTGACTGTGTGCCACGCTATGTTGAGATGAAGCAGATGGGGGACCTCGATGTTGAAACAATCTTTCAGCAATCCAAAATGGCAAGAACTTGTAGTTTAGATGTGTGCGTGCATACACAAGCATTTAATAGTCATTTGGTGACTACTTGAGGAATGAATACTAGTTAATGAAGCATTTTATGTGTTTGATTGGCTTGATTTTCATAAAACGATGGTCAGAAGAAGTTGCGAACTCTAATTAGAGGAAAAAGATAAACGGTATTGAATTGTAGAAGAAAATTATGCACTACAAGATATGGGTCAATATAGTATGAAGCATGTAAACTAGCAAAGATATTTTGTACTAATGATTGCTTCTTATTAGTTTGTTTTGGTTCTGCCTTTCTAAATTTTTCTTTATTTGTGGCAGGATATATCCAATTTTCCGCCTATTCATCCTGGTTGGTTAAATAGAGCTGAGGATGGGCTAAGAACAACATTATGGGATCAGTCTGGAAAGGCATGGCAATCTCTGTTGGCTGAATTATCTGATGAATCATCAGAAGTAGTAGTTGTAGTTGGTCATCCTGCCATCCACATAGCACTGATGGGGCACTGCCTCAATTTGACGAAAGAATGGTTGGGATCATTTCATCTTGATGCAGGGAGCGTCAGTGTCGTTGACTTCCCTGATGGGCTTGAGCGGAGAGGCGTCATCAGGTGCATAAATTATACTGCACATTTGGGAAGATGGTCCATTCCTATTACAAGATCAACAAAGGATGATGAAGAGTTCTAATTATAAATGTATTTGATTCTAAAATTAGCTTGGAAAATGATATTATCATTTATCCGTACCCAATTGTAAAGCTTTTGAGGTTCATGATGCCTAAAAGGCGAAGGAATATTTTAGGTTTTATAAGGTTTGTGAGTGCAGATAACACCTATCGTCCAAGATACAGTCTGTTTCAGTTCATCTGTATTTTCTTTTTGAGAGCATTCAAAATATTGGTGCTAGAGACTGCTTGATGAGTGCTGGATGTATTCCTGGTTAAACCAAATTAGAGAACTGCTAGTAATCATTAGGTTATACGGAATTGCATGTCATTAACTCATGAAATCTTGTTCTAGGTTTCACTATTATATTTAACAAATACAGAGGAGGGAAATAAACAAAAAAGAAACCCCTTTTTTTAATTTTCTAATAAATAATGAATCTTCGAATATATATTTCAAAAAAAGGTATCTGAATACAATGTTTTCCCGCGCATGTTATTCTTTATATGAACGCCATTTAGATAACTATTAGAGTAGTAATGGTGTTTAAATATATGTGACTCTATCTTAATACATAAAATCATATTTTAACTTTTTATATATCAAACTCAAATTATAAAGACAACTGTGTAGTAGTGCACTTTTGTAAAGTCAGTTCTGTAAATAACATTCTTGTTCTTTTATTCTCAGCTATCTTTAAAAAAAAAAAAACATTTACGGTATCCTTTATTTTAGTATTTTATTTAGTTAACACTTGACAGATAATTAGATGAAATTATTTAAATTCATCTGATAATAATGTCAACAACGCAGTGTACCAATATATTTTGAGTGCCACTAACTTTGATATATTATTTTGTTTGTTTTCTATTTTTTTTTCCAACGTTTTTCATTTGTCTAAATGTAAATTTTGAAACTTTTGCCTTTTGAGTTCATGGTAGTACAACTTCTTATATCTCGGCCGAAATATCCTGGGCCGTTTAAAGGACACGTGGTCGTCGTTTCAGGTTACGTTGTACCGGGTTGGCCCGGTCCAGTATATGCTCATTGAAGCATGCAATCTCAGTAGAATCTGATTGGGGGCGCGGGTTTTACAGAGGTTTTAGGGTCCGATTCCAAGATAGTGAGAGAAAATGGCAGTTTCAATGGCTTCAATGGCTGGAAGACGCACGATTGTACGCATCTTATGCAGAGCTTCGACGAATTCGGCGCCAAGGAGACCCTCTTTGGCTGGTTCATTCTGTAACTCGAATTTCACTCCTCTGCGCACTCCCACTGTCCACCCTTCTCCTTTAAGGTACTCTCCTCCTTCTTCTGCTTGTTCTTCTCGGGCGATTCATACCTACCGCTTCAAATACGCGGTGTAAAATGGTCATTTTTACCTCTGTAATGTTGATTATAGTTATGAAGTTGTCCATTTTGTATCCTTGTTTAGGTTGCTGCGAAGAGAATTGAGCTCCTTTAAACCCGTACATAGTGCAATTGCTTCCGCTTACCTTGTCTCCAAGCTTCCCTGCGATGCCTGCACCTCTAGCCAAGGTATCTTTTTTCTCTCTCTCGATCATTAATTAAAGTTTGCACTTTGCTTAGAAATCAGCTAAGATCAGAAGCATTCTTGTCGATGTAAATTGCCTAGTGGTATAGCAATATTTGGCAATATACTGGACTACCATCTCTGAGGTTAGCGATTTAATGATGCTGCATACCCTTTTTTAATATGTTTTAGCCCATAACCTTGAAGAATTTTAGATAGGAGCTGTTCCCAATGTTTTCACTTTACGGAGAACTTAAGATCATAGGGTTTGAGATTAAGGCCTCAATTTATAAATCCGCATTCTGCCCTGGGAAGTAAAGGGAAATTACTTCTTTGTGGGATTCTTTATAACATTTTCCGTGAGTGCCTGGGAAGTTATTTGTAGAGATGAATTTAGACCAAAGCTTGAGGACCAATGAGATAAATCCATGAACTAGTTTTTGTCTTAAGAATAACGAAATATATCAACAGTAAGCTGATGATTTAGGTAGTGAGCTATATTTTTTAATTTTAGTGATAGTTGAGCTCATGACATTTTTATTTGTCTTTGATGACAGGGAGATTTGCTAATTATCTCAGTCCCATCTAGTGGTGGGTGATGTGGGGATGAGGAGTTCTCTTCTAAATTCTTTAATCACTGAGTTTTCCTCTCTATTTTTGAGAATTCCTAATTTAGATTTCTAGACCAAGAGCTGAGCAGGTTTGATACATTAAATAGTGAGGTTTTTCCTGTCTTCTAGTTCTGTTAGACATATGATTGTAACTTTGATAATTGAAATGATATTTTGTATTGTCTTTGAATAATATCATGTGAGCCATCTGAGAATTACATAGAAACTAGAGATTGCTTCCCTTGGACCCATGACAATGAAAAGAAGACGAGGTATATTATTTTGTGGCATCTGTGTTTCTACTGTTTATTTGCACCTTGTGTAACTCCGGATAACACTGGGTAAATAGAAGTGCGTTACATGGGAAAAATAGGAGTACAAGAGGTCCCTCATATGTGACCTGGGGACTGTGCTGATTTTGTTAGGAAAAAATATTATTGATCAGTGTACTCATTTAAGAAGCACGGACACTTACACCGATACGAGATACAACACGATACTAACACAACAAGATATGTAGTGTTCACGTATAATTTGAAGTGTCATATTATATCTGATACAAGTATCGGACACGTATCGAACATGATACAGCTTCCATTTTAAAATATCAGTGCTTCATAGGTATTCATTCATTCCTTCTTTCTAATGGCTTAATTCTCGTTGTACCTTGCTGGGTGTGGAATCTTTGTCAGTTAGAGCAAATATGTGATTTGGGGGAAATGTGCTGGCTCTGTATGATTGGAGTACCGGACTACCGGCAGAAGATAGATGGTAGACATGGATGGATCCTGCGTATAATTTGTATGGCCATTATTGTCATGCCTGTCAGTTATTTAGGAGCTAGAGGATTCATCATTCATCTACAAGTCATTTGTGTTTCATGAGTCATGCTTATCAAATTTTAAATTATCATTAATTACAGGAACGCCGTGCATTGTGTTCAGTGATATACTCTGGGTGATGGGTCTAATACCTTGATAAGCTTGAGTATATGATATCATGGATGGTAATATTGCCTGATATTCTTGTGTCAGGCTGGTTTCTCTTTTTTGGGCGGAGTCTCGATGACGGCATTAGTTTCATGTAGGTTCTCATGCTATGGTCTGGAAGGATATATTTCGGGAGAATTAAACCTTTGACTTAACATTGGACCATAAGATACGTAAATTTGTCGTGAAGCTATTCAGATAGGTCTTGTTCAGTTGAGTTTCTGAAATTTGTGTAAAGCCATGCTCTCAGTGGCAGTAGTGGATTGAATCATGCTTCTTACACAAATATTGGAGTCGCAGCTGTGCACAATGGCACACTTAACTCATGAGTTTTTATGAATTAGATGGTAAAAACTCATCATAATTTTCTAATACAATGGTTTATATATAGGATTCGCTGTAGTACCATAGATATGCATCTTTCACTGAGGGGTTTCTTTCTTTCCATTCCATTCCTTTTATTTATTTTTCTTTGTTTTGTCCTGTTTGAAAGGAAGAAAGAAAAGGGGGTGGGGAGGTGGGACGAGGAGTAATTACGAGGTGTACATAGTACCAGAGTTATTAGATGATGTGAATAATACAGCGAGTAAAGTTATTTATACATTTTTTTATATTTTTTTAATTATTAATATATTATAAAATAATTTATTATTATAATAATAAATAATATATACAAAAGAAAATATACAAAATAATATGCAAATAACATTATTCTATTATAACTAAGATATCTCTATTTGCTATGCATCTCTAGCTGTCTTTCCATCTATTAATTTTCAGCCAAGTTTATCCTAGGTCAGGAACAGGGTTGGAGTTGCACTTGGCTGGTAATTTCCTTTTGTGATCTTTGTCTGTGTTGGACAACCTTGTATCTCCTAGAGACTTCGTGAAAGATTTTGTGCTGACAAGTGTGCACTCCGTACAATTACTCGTTCATTCTATCATTCAAACAATAACTGACAAGTGTGCATTCCCATTTTTGCTGCTTTTACCCAGATGGGAAAGACCCGTATGGGATAAGGGTTGGAGCTTGGACAAGTAGGATGATGTAAGATAGAACTTGCTCCTCCTATATAAGAATAGAAATCTTCCTTCTTATGATGATGTGATGGTAAACAACTAGACGTAAAGCATATATTGCACGTTCATTTTTATAAAACTGGATGTTTGAATATAAGAAGCGATGAGTTGGTTATTAGTTCTATAGTTATTAATTAATTAATTAATACTATGAGTTGGTTTTTTTTTTGTTGAATCCTAACCACTCAAAAAAAAGAAAAACCAATACAACGAGTTGCATACTAAGTATAGCAATTATATCAATATCAAATGATTAATCAAATTTTTATTTCAATCTTATCAAATTTAAATCGCTCATTTTTGTTTTGATTTAACAGAATAAGAATGGAAGAATTTGTCCCGAAAATGGTTTGATGTTGCCGACATTGTTAGGTATGAAATGAATATAAGAAAGGTACAGCAGAATTCTAGGTGTCTTTTTCATCATTTAATCCAAGTTTCCGTTAACAAGATAATGAACTCTTCACCAAACTTCCAAGAAGCAACAACAACATCAGCATCCCATCGAAGTCTAAAGATAGTTCCTTAATTGTCTTTGAAACAAAGATTCATTTATTATTTTACTTTACTATTGAGGAGATTAACTTAGAAGACTAAAAATGCACATGCTAAGTTGAGATGTCATTGTACTTTTGATTACTAATTATAATAGGAAATATATTTAATGAAGCTGTCGGGAGGATGATGAACACCCACTTCAAATGGATCTTGGACAGTAAGTAGATTTTTTTTATTTTATTCTTTTTTTGATTGTCTGATGAATTTTATATAAAAGTTTATTGTGTTTGGAATTCAAATTTTATAAAAATTAACAAAATTTGAGAAGGGAATTTGATTTCCGATGATGTCTAGTCTGTTCCAAGGTTTGAAGATTGTATCCGAAGAAAGGCAACGAAATTAACAATATTCGTTGCTAGGTTGGTTGTAGGACGACAATAATAGTGACATTATTTAATTCAGGCTAAATTCTTGTCGGATAACAGTAAATGTAGGTACCATAAAAATAATTTCATCAGTGAGAAATGGCACAGAATTGTCAAAAGTAATCAAACATTCATTAAACCTAATTTTGACCAAAAATTAACTGTTCTGATTCACCTTGTTAGTTTACAGCCAGTTGGTACTTGGTAGTGATGATTCAATTTGACCTTCTCAACCCTAATCATGTTGGTAATATGATTCTCATTACTATCATCCTGCGTATAACTCAAGCTAGGCTTATTTGAAGATAATGCTCACCATTACTACAAACTATAAAATGAACCCCCAATATTAAAATGTAACAATATCAATTTCTCAACTATTTTTATTTACACACTTACTTTTATTAAGGGCAACCCTTCAATATTAAAATGTAATATCATGTCTAATTGACACTATTAACAATCATTTGATAAATTTAGACAACCTTATCAATTCGTTTAATATTATTGTCAGTCAGTTAAAGATACTATTATATTATAAGTTAGTTTTTTGGTAGGTTTAATTGTAGATTGAATTTCGAGTTTTTTTTTTTTGTTTATTGCAATCAAATGGTGTTTGGATTAATTTGCACATATCTTAACTAATTCACATTCTTAGTTTAATAAAAAATGCTAAAAAATTAACATATTGTGAGATTTAAAACTAGAAGTCCGGCTATGATGGTTGATGAATGAAGTTAGTTTGGTAGGTGCAGCTGAAAACCTCAACCACAGACAAATAGGGTCCTCATTAGTAGCAGCGGCAATTGTTAAGGACACAGCCATAGCATTGAGAACTGTATTTAAAACCCAATATTCATTAAATGAGATTCTACTCCCTTAAGTCAATCTCACATAACATTAATAATCTAAGATTGTTTCATTGGACAAAAAAAAATTTAGAAGATAAACAAACTTGTGAATGAAACACAATAGAAACTTCTTTTATTTAAAATTATGTACAACTATAAATATGATTTCATTTAATTTTAATTAATTAGAAAAACTTAAATGGAGTCACTTTAGATAAATAATTATAGAGTTATGATGGTAAGAATTTTGTAAGTGGCATTATTCTTTTCTCTCACGAACCTCAAAAAAAAAAAAAAAAAAAAGGAATTGATCATAGTTTATTGATGAAAACTGGAAATGGATGATATTAAGTAGAACCATAGAAGTTAGAAAAAGAGCATATGTAGAACTTCAAAACAAACGGGCAACCTCCATCCGTTTGTGTTTCTTTATTTGGTTCATCCCTCTTAATGAGCAGTTAACAGCTTCCATTCACTCTAGAAAACAGTTGACTATATGATAATCTCTTTCATTCTCAGCTGCAAATTGTTAACCAGCATTAGTCAATATTGCTTTTGGTTATAATTAATGGTAATTCATGAGGTAGTCCAAGTGGTCTGTTCCCAATATTCTCGCTAATAGCTTCCTTGAAGTTTCAAGAAAGAGGATGGAGTCTTAACTCTACTGGCTACTGGCTATGTCAAAACAAGTTCAAATAATGGAATTTGAGCAATTTCATCAGTAAAAGTTGCTTTATGGGCGAGTTTGGTTGGAGGGAATTTCCTGGTAATATAAGGCCAAGACACTAGAATTTTCTTTTCATTTGGATTCCATTCTCTTTTTTTTCTCTTTTGAATTATCATCCTTTTTGGAATCTTCGTGCAACTAATGTTTAGCATGAAAAGAGAAAGTGGAGGCAAAGTTAAGTTAATGACAATGGATTACCTAATCGTAGCAGAAGGATTTCATTCTTCAGTTCCTACCATGTATCTCTACCACCCCCCCATTTGTAAGGTTTAGTAAGAAGGAACTTTCCCAAAGTGGAGCCTTAAAATAGGGTAGGAGAAGCTAGGTAGGACCAACTGAACAGATACGAACTGTTTCTGCTATTAATGGAACTGCATTTGCAGTAGTAAATTTTGTAATTAGGATTTGTTGAGAGAAGCATTATAATTAGGAAGGAATCTGGTAAAGAAAAAGAAAAGTAAGCATGCCTCCTTTCTAACAGTGGAAATTAAAAAGAAGCATGTTTTCTCATTCGCCTTTTATCTTTTCTATTTTTCTTCACTATCTGTAAAAGTTCATGTATAATATGTGCAGTTTAACTCTTTTTCCCCCTCTAATCTGTAACTCTTTAGACTATAACTTTGTCGATGCAGATATAAACAAAGAATCCTTACGTTTTTCATAAGCAAGTCCAAAGTTGGATTCATATTGAGGGGTATGTGCTTGATGATAACGAAGAAGGTGGAGGAGAAGCATGCACCAGAATGGGCAGGACCAAACTTGCTGGGGTCACACAGAAAGTATCCCCTCACACTTGTACCTCTATAAGAGAAAGTAATGATGATTGATGCCCCTTTGTGCTCTGTTTCATCTTGTCTATGACAGATTCCCCCATTTCCTATCCATTCCCCATTCAAAAATCCGCTTTCATCTCATTGCATTCTTATGTCTCCGCCATTAAGACTTAATCAGAACATAAGACCTTGATTGATGATGTTCCTTCGCAGACATTTCATTTGAACTTCACAGCAGCTGTATATTCAAACATCAAATAATGCGTCCTTCACAATTACACTGTGTTCTACTTTAATTTGAGAAAAATGAAAGAAAAGGAGATCTTGTGAGGCTGAGAGGATGGAACTGTTGACCAAAGCTTTAATGACTCATGGGCTTGGATTGTTGATTTTAATGCATTTGTTTCCCAACTGCGACCACATGATATTTTGAACTAAAGGATATAACAAGTATACCAGCACTAATTAAAATAGTCACACTCCTATCTAATGATATTAAATATTACTATTGTAAATAATATATCATTTTAAAATATGTAGATAACCAAGTTTGATATTAAGATTCAATAAAAGGGAGAAATCAGGGGAAGCAATTAATCGTAGGATGTGTTGGGAGTAGGAGTTGATGGGTCCAAATTTATTTTGTGGGCCCAAAATTTACTGTCACATATTTTATAGCTTTCGTACAGCCCCTTTCATATTGATAGTTATTAATATAAAAAGAAGAGGTAAAGTTTTTTTGGGATAAAAAAAAAAAATCAGAAAAAGTCTATCTCATCACATTTTGCTTCAAATTCAATGGTCCCTTATGCTGTTCCGCCGTAGCCTTAGCAATCCAAACTCAAAAATGCTGTATCTCTATCAATCTTTTAAGAGGTGGTCCTGTTAGATAACTTAGATTGTGGGTCCTTTGCAAATTTAGCTTATCAATAACAATAATACGGTAGTAATGTATTAGTGCAGTTCAAATGCATAATATTATTTTTATGTTTTTAGATAAAAATATTAGCGATTTAAATAACAATAATATAATATTAATGTACCGAATATTTACTCTTATCCCTTTTTTAAACAATCTTTACTAGTATGTGGGAGGTTTACAATTTTATGCATTGATTGAGAGAACTATAAATGGCTGCCATTTAGGGATTATGTAACTTTTATAATTATAATAACCAAAGAAAACTCATTTTTTATTAAATAATTTTAATTCAGCTTTCTTTTACATTGAACTACTATATTTTATTTTGTAACTATGACTTTAATATATTTTTCATGATATTGTATATTTAAAATTTTTACATAATTTTTAACAAAAATATCACTAATAATTCATATTAACTTTTTATAATTAATATTTTGAATGTATTTCTACAATATTTATTATTGCACATATAATAATTTTGAATCACAAATTATGACAAAAATGAAAATTATTGGGATTAAGTAGTTGACATTGACGATTACGAATCTGTACTCGTAAGTCGTAATTGAGAATTGATAAGCACAATTTCTTAAGGAAAAAAAAATAACGAAAGGAAGGGAGAAAATAATGGGAATTATTCCTTTTTTATTTTGTTTTTCCTTTTTGTTGTCCATTTTATATCCTTTGATCACTAACGCATGAGCCTAATAAATTACTGATAACATTTTCTTCTTAATTGCCATTCAGAAGATCACTAAACTCGGCAAAGCAATGAAAGCAAACATGATCATGTCACCAATAGGGATGAAATAGAGATCAGGACCAACATTTTTGGTAAATCTTTTCCTTTCTTCTTTCTTTTTCATTTTTTAAAATTCTGTATTAACAGGCAAAACAGATTAAAAAAGCATACCACCTAGGTTTCTGCTTCAGTTTTCTCAACTATCGTTTCCTTTCTCTGATGCATATTAATATATAAGTTGAGACTGAGAGGGTCATGTTAAATGCTCATGTACCTGTCAGAAAACCAGATTGCCTTGCCTGCCCTCGTTTACCTTCCTCTGAGTTTCCCTTCAGAAAATCAAAGCACTTCAAACGCAGTCATCATCTCCAGCCTGGGTTCTTTTGATTTTTTTCCTAGAAGCTGAACGAAACAAAAGGATTTTTCTTTTGCTTTTTCTTTTCTGGGGTTCTTCTAAAGTTTGGATCTTTACCTTCAGTTCTCGTTTCTTCTGTAGAAATTTTCTGCAAAATGAGAGACGTAGTTTCTTGTTTCAGCGAGAGCGCAGTAAATGTGTCGCATTCTTCATGTTCTAGTTATTCAAGCAACGCTTGTATCTCTCCTAGCCTCACACCTTCAATCCAAAATTCAGTCTCCTGCGTCTACAAAATCTTCCTCTCCACCCAAAAGCAGCTCTTGATCACAATCACTTGGTGTAAGAACCATTCTAACCAGGGACTCAGTTTAAACTTTGGCGATGACGACCCAGCAACAGCAGCCTTCAGGCTCAATACCAATTCACGGTTTTTTAGAAAGAAGAAAGGCAGCAAATTGCTGGAATCTGATGAGTCAAAGATCGAAGTCTTCTGGGATCTTTCCAATGCTAAGTATGATACTGGCCCTGAACCGGTTGAGGGGTTTTATGTTCTAATTCTCGTTGATTCTGAAATAGCCCTGATTCTGGGTGATATGGCTGACGAAGCTGTGACTAAGAAGTTCAAAACTAGTAGCCGCATGGCTAAATTCTCACTAATATCACGGCGAGAGCATTGTTCAGGCAATACCGTTTATGCAACTAAAGCTCAGTTCTGTGATACCGGCACTTGGCACGACATTTTGATAAGATGCAGTGGAGAAAATGAAGGCTCGAAGTCTCCAGTTCTATCAGTTTGTATTGATAAGAAGACGGTAATTCGTGTAAAGAGGCTACAGTGGAATTTCAGGGGTAACCAGACAATTTTTGTTGATGGGTTACTGGTTGATTTGCTTTGGGATGTTCATGATTGGTTTTTCAATCCTGCTTCTGGGTATGCCGTGTTCATGTTCAGGACTAGGAGTGGGTTGGATAGCAGATTATGGGTAGAGGAGAAGACGACACAGAAAGAGAAAGATACAATTGAATTCTCCTTGTTGATATATGCCTGTAAGAGCACATAAGGGGAAAACTTGCTGTTTTTCTTCTTTTTTTCTTTTTTTTCTTTTTTCTCTCCTTTTTATCCAATTTCTTATTCTTTGTGTTTTTTTTTTTCTTGCATTTAACTCTTCGCCTTTCTTCCTGAAAGGATACACACTCATTCTTTTCATCATAGGAAAGAGAAAGAAAATAATATAAAGTTGCAGCAATTTGAATTACAACAGAACAATGGATGAATCTAGGTCCTCTGTTTCTCTGTATTTTTCCTTCAGATCAGAATGGTGCTGAATATTACTAGAAAAGTACCCAGTCTTGGATTTCTATCAAACATAAGCATGTATTCATTGCACATAAATTATTTGAAGTTTTCGTTTTTCTTTTTAGGAAGAGAATGCCCGAACGGGCTTTTCGGGCTTATGACAGGGATACCAATGAAGATTTGCTAAAAGGGGGAGTTGGAGATTTTGATTGCCATGGCTGAAATGCTTTATTTTAGGCTTTAAAGGAAAAAAAGAGTTGAGAATCTCATGAACGATATGTATATCTTGATCATATTATTCTCATTTTCTCTTTACAATTTTGTTTGTAGCTATGATGCTGCTCAAAAACGTTTTTTTTTTATTGATTATCATCCACTAATGGAGACGAGTACATGACAAGGTATGATTTATTACCATGTGCTTCTTACAGCAGTTTAAACATGATCAAGATTATAGCAATTTACAGAGCATTTAGGCTTGAATAACTGTAGAAAAGAGATAATAAACTTGGTTGGGTCACTTTTGTATCAAAATCATTCAAACCGAGCTTCAACATTTAAATATTCTTCGTGTCTTTACTGGCGTCGTGGTGGTGCCTTTCATTAGCTATGATGGTCTACCCTGTGTCCTCAGATCCCTTGACACGAGTTTATGACTCCATGGTCCCTGCAATCCTCAATTCCACTGGAAAAAAGCAATAATTAACCAGCCACTGTCTGGTGCTTGGTAAAATTAGCACTAGCAAAAACAACGACTCCTCTAGGCAAACTCAAGGGTTTTTGCTTGGGATGTAAACTTCACTTAACCCAGATGAGCTTTTGGCTGAAACATCTATAAGAAGAGAAATCAAACAATTTTCTTCTGCTTTTTCCTTTGTTCATAATAAAGTGCAAAGACCAGCAGAGTGTCATCTTTTAGTTTATCCCCTTTTCTTTTTGGCCGAATATATAATTATTTCTTGACTTAGGACCATGCTTCCATTATGCTTTACAACATAGGATGATAGCAAGGTGTAGGCAAGGCAAGAGCAAGGTTTAGCATCTTAGTACAGTGCTTTACTGCTTTTGCAGGTTAGGTTGTGTTTGGTGGATGTTACTTTCGAACTCTTAAATGTTCTTAGGAATA
>JASKGM010062179.1:0-17655 GCA_034509205.1 Ceratonia siliqua
ATTACTTCCTTACTCTTGGATACTTGTGTTTTTGTAATTATGATTGTTATGATTATTTGAAATCTTACTAAATATTTACATGTGAAAGCTTAGGAACCCAGTTTTATTCGTAATTTATTTCCCTATTAATTTCCAACTTTTATTCATTAGATGAATAGCTATATTCTTTCATATTCACTTGAGGAGTAGTCCCCAGTCTAATTAATTCCTAACATTGATTTTCTTGAATGCAATTACCTTCAACTAAGTTCCATTAGTGACTTTATTTCTGTCATGAAGTGTTAAGAATTAGGTTTTTTCAACTATTGCATTAGTGCATTCTATTTGCTTACATACTGTATGGCACTAGGTGATGGAGTTAAATTATTCTTGAATGATTTTTGGTTCTGTTATGTGAAGACTCTCGCATGTGACTATTTGATATGCTTGAGTTATAATAATTATATATATCAGTTTTATATTAAATTTATACCCTTTTCGTTAAATAATGAGAAATCGTGAATGAATATAGATTTAATATAAAGTTGGGATGATTGGATTTGTTGGATTTCATGATTTTTGTTTGAATGTAGATTTAAAATCAATGAAGAGAAAGTATTCAAGATGACTTTATAGTGGAAAGTGTTGTTATAGAAATCGGATTATGAGATTTTGGTTTGGAATTATGATAGTAGTACTGATATGGTTATGTGAAAAGAAAGCAAATTACAAGTATTTTTAATTGTGACATGAGCATGAAAACATTTTGGATGAATCCTTAGTTACTTTCATAAGGAAATCCTAGTTATCCCTAATATATGGATTGTCCATGGTCTACATAGAAGGCATAAGGAGTTATATGGGACAGGTATATAATTAGTATTCGTGAGTTGAGTT
Source organism: Ceratonia siliqua (assembly GCA_034509205.1). NCBI lineage: Eukaryota > Viridiplantae > Streptophyta > Magnoliopsida > Fabales > Fabaceae > Ceratonia > Ceratonia siliqua. The sequence goes on from JASKGM010062179.1 coordinate 877, forward strand.
CGTTCCAGATGTATATTTGTTATTGTTATATGAAAGAGTTTCTTATGTAAAGAGCGAATGGATCCATACCAAACTATGTGTTTTTCTATTACATTTACATGGATTTTTTACCCATAAAAGTATGACGTTCACATGCTCATGTTTGACATATCTACTCATATTTTTATATATACAAGTACATAGATTTTTTTTTTCATGAAGCTTACAAGTGAATGAAATTAATAGGGTAATTTATATTTGCATGAGAATTTCTTCATCTTTTATACTATATGTTAAAAGTACATGGATTTTCATACATAAAGTATAAGCATATTACATGAAACAAATAAATTTGAGTAAGTAGTGATTGATGTTCATGTAAATTATCAGCTACTAATGGAAATATGTATTACAAATTCTTTAAACGAGTTTATTATTTTAATATTAGTTTAATAAAATTGCAAGAATTTTACAAGCAATTTTCAAGCTTACTCATATGGCAAATGGGGCAACAAATGATATCATTGGACAGTTGGCTAGGAATGTTGCGTTGTCATAAGTTGGTTCAAGGATGCATTAAATGTTATGCTAAGTTGTATCTTATGATAGTGTATGTCATAACATAACGGTTAGTGAACATTCATCATTTTATGACTTTGGACTCATAAAGATAAGCATGGAGAAAAAATGAAGTCGCTACCAATTAATCAAAAAGATAATTGAAATTCTAAAAAAGAAAGGAAAAACTGGCTCTTGGAACCAGATGAAGGATTCAGGTGTTTAATTACATGTGGGGAATATGCTAGGCATTTCACAACATTTATTCTTAAAGATGGTTACCTTAGATTGTTTGTACTTAAAAAAGTTTAATGTATTTTAATTATACTTTTTTTATTTATTAATGTGATGATAAAAGATAAAGGAAGAAGGAACTAGGCTTGCCTTATCAAGTAAGTGTTTACATGCCCTAAAAAAAATTAAAGTCAATGTAATTCAGAATAGTTCGATAAATTAATTAAGTGAGATGTATGATTTCTTGCTTAGGAAATAGAGGACATCAAGGGAAGATAAACTTTTACTAAAAGCTTAAAAAATGAATTAGGAAATTAGGGAGAACATATTTCAACTGAATGTTCGTGAAAGTCTAGACTTTGGGAAATATAAAATTCTATTAAAAGCCTAAAAAAGAAAGGTGATGGACTTTGGGGAAATAAACTTTCACTAAAAGGCCCTTGGAGATTAAGTCATTGGGAAGTGTGTACTTTCATTGAATACTTATGAAATATAAAATTTTAGAAAATATAAACTTTTATTAAAAGCCTGAGAATATTAGGTCATTGGGGAGTATGTATCTCCACTAAATGCTTATGGAGATTAGGACCTTGGAATAAATTGAAATCTTTTGCAATATTTTGAGGCTACAACAAAATTATTGAAAATATTAGGACAAGAATGAAATTTATGAAAATAATGGAGCAAAAAATAAAATTTATGAAAATTATGGGGTAAAAATGAAATTTATGGATATAATGGGGTGAGAATGAGATTACTACAGCTATTTTGGGTCCAAATCTTATTTTTGAAAAATGTTGGGTCCAAAAATTAAATTATTAAAATTATTGATGTCAAAATGAAATTATTATAATTATCTAAATGGTATCGAATCTTATGGAATTCTCTTGAGAATATTTTAGTTTGGCCCTTGAAACTCATTTTGCAAAAAAGAAGTCAATTAAGTAATTTTAAGAAATCTTTTAAAATGATGTTAGGCCTTTGGAATGCATAAATAAAGTTTGGCTAATTAAGCCTTTGGAGGCATTTTTGAAAGATAATGTTTTAATTGATCTTCTTTGAACATTGGGCTTTTTGAAAATGTAATTGAAAATATTGATTTAATTAGATTTTTTAATTCTATGAAGTTCATTTTCACTTAAAAATGGCATTTAGGTAGGATTTGGGTCTTAGGACCAAAAAAATGTGATTCCTATCATATTCTAGAGTATTTTATATTTTAGAGTATAATTTTTATTTTTTATTGTAAGAACTAAATTTAAAGAATTTAAAAAAATATAAAAAAAAGTTCAAAGATTTTTTTTTTAGTTTTTTTGGTGTTTATTTGCTTTGATTTTTAGATTATTTTTTAATAGTTATGTTAAGAAAACTTTTTTAATTTTTTGTTTACTTTTTTAGTTTTTTCAAAATTTTTTTAATTCTTTAACCTTATTTCTTAAAATAAAAAATATAATAAAAATGATATAATTTAAAAATAAAAATCTTACTCTGGAGTATAAATACTGAATAGAAAATCCCCAAAAAAATACTAAGTGATGCCATTGAATTCCCTTAAATTTCATTTTTTTTTTAATGAAAAGGTCCACATATTTTTTTGAAGCTCCAAAATATTTCTCATCTTTTTTTTTTTTTTTTATCATGCAAGAACCCTCTTTTCACAAGGTGTTGATTCAAAAGGCTCTTGAAGTCTAGCATTTAGAGATATCCTTTTTATTGTTATTATATTTATTATTTAAGCATCATGGCTTAAAACAACTAGATATCATAAACAAATAAAATTAAGAGGGAAAAAGGCGCAAGTATAGCATTACAAATTCATGAGCCCAATATAAAGAAACAAAATTATACAACTTAACCAAAAAAATTATAAATATCAAAATAATATAAAATAACACTTCCAATCCCTGATTACTACCATAAAGCATTTAAAAAAAAAAAGAATTAGACATCTAAATACAATCCAATAAAAACTAAGATACAAACTCAAAAGCTAGAAAATGTTTGATATTCTCTATTGGTTATACCCCAAGACAAGGATGGTAACTCACTTCCAAACTAAACCAAGAATAAAACTGAATGATTACTCGTGCAGCGGTTGAAACTAGCTTGAAATGCCGAAGAAGATTTTGTGTGATTTCTTTCCTTTACTTAGAATTACAACATATTTCAGATAGCAAAACAAAATGAAGGTAAATCAAAATGCAATACCAAGAATGTAATCAATAAAGTCAAACTCCTTATGTCAAAGTCAACAAAAAAAAGATCCAAGATAGCGTTGCAATCAAATTAGAAATAAACTATTGTATGACATGAACTCATGGTTAAATTCTAATGACATATTCTAGCGTGATTTCAAATTAGATAGTGCTATATCAATCTTCAAATAAGAACAATCAAGAACAATCAAAGGGTTAAACCGAATTTAAAACACCTTTAAATTTCTTGTTTGAACTAGATTTTGAAAACGCTTCGAGAGAAGTATAGTCCAAAATAGAGTTTATATTTAATTTCAAAATAGGGCATAACTAACCACAAGCCAAAGGAATTCAACCTAGGATCCCTTTTTGATAAATAATAACACGAGATTATAATCTGTCAATATCACATTTAGGATGAAACAAAAATTAGATTTTAAGCTTCCATGATAAATCGCCTTATCCATAAATCAGTATCCCCTTTTGAATGAAGAATTAGATTAAAACTTGCAGTATACATCAAATAAAATCTAGACTAGTATAAGCTTTCGATCGAAATAGTAAATCAAATTCAAGCCAATAAAGTGAATCAAACAAAATGCCTCTCAGTGTAACATTTTGATCCCAAAATGGAACTCATATTGAAAATCCCAAATCAAGCAAAAAAAAAAAAAACACACACACACACAACACAATTTCATGTATTAATGTGAAAACCTTGCTCTAAATATTTATGCAACACATAAAATCAGGTCTAGAAAAATAAACTTCACCAAAGACTCACTTGATTCAAAAGCATCCTAGATATGAGTAAATTCTGACCTTTTATGAAATCCCAGAATCTGCCATCATAACTTACCAAACCAAAAACTCATATGCAAGCAAGAAGAAAACGAATGGAAGAGAATGTTACCTGTAGATCTCTATCATCTAAAAATTCTTGCATCGGACTTTGAAATTTGAGCTTAAGAGGAATCCCAATCGCTTTGTCCAAGTCATCCTTTATACTTGTCACAATGTGACGGTTAGGAAAAATGCACTGTCATGAACATTAGGCGACTAAAGGAAAAAAAAAATACAGAGATAAAAAAAATAGAGTCGTCATCAATTAATTAGAAGGATACTTAGGATCCTTTAAAAACTAAATACTGACCCTTGGAACTAGAGGATGGGATCAGGAGTCTGATTACGTTTGAGGAAGGTGTTGGCATCCTACATCGTCTATCTCTAAGGACGGTTATCCTAAATCGTTTATGCTAAAATTTATTATTGTTTGAATTATCCCTTTTATTGTAGCGATTTTGAAAAAAATGAGAGAATTGGACATATCTTACTGTGTAAGTGCCTACGTACACTTAAGAGATCAAGGTCTACATAGTTCGGGTCAATTAAATTAGAATTTGTCTAGGAGGGATTGAGACAGTATGGGAAAGTGAATTTTCATATGAAGTATAAGAAAATGAGAGATTAATTCTCTACATAAAGTTTGGGAGAATAAAGACAATATGGGAAAATGAATTTCCACATAAGGCCAAAAAAAATGGAAGATTAATTCTCCTTATAATGTTTAAAGAATTGAAGACAGTATGAAAAAATGAATTTTCATATATAACTTAAACAGAATGAGAGAGTATTTCCCCACATAATGTTTGAGAGGATTAAGGAATTCTAATATTGAAATCAAAGAATCTTTTATAAGCCTAGAGTAAAACTGAAATTTGTAATGTCCGGGATCCTAATGGTAATTTTGAAAGTATTGAGGTCCAAATTTGAATTTTTTTGAAAGTATTTGGATTAAAATTCAAATTTATAAAAGTATTAGGATCAAAATTTGAATTTATGAAAATATTGAGGTTAAAACTCGAATTTTGAAAACTTCTGAAATGTTTTAAGAATATTGAACCCTCACTTAAAATTTTAATTGGGAATCCCAATCTTAATAAAACTTTTTGAAACCCCTTTGATTTTAACCAAATTTTTTTAAGATCCCTTTTTTGATGAACTCTCAAGGCTTGTCTTAAGAATTGATTTGAATAGGCCTTTGGAGCTCATAAAAAAATATATAGGGCCTTGAACTCCTTTACTTATTAGCCCTTATTAACATAAAGGAAACAAACCCCAAAAGATGAGATGGAACCAAATGGAAATAATAACCAAATGAGGTAAGGACCCAGATCAGAATAACTGAATTGACTCAAAACCAAAACCAGCCAAAATAACCCCAATACAAGTTGATTTTGTGCTTTAAACTAAAAATCCAAAGTCAGATTTTCTTAGGCCAGTAAAATTTATCAGGGTTTTTTTAGGACTGGCGTCAAGGTAAATTTCAGAACAATGGATTCAAAGTCATACAACCAGGATTGCTACTCTATAATTACTGTTCTAATATGGCGTCATGAACCAAATAACCTTTCTTCAAAACATTCATTTTCAATCATTAGGTAGATAATCAGAACAAAACTAAGCTTCGGTCAAAAGGGAGACAACCCCTTCAAACATTCATGTTCTTCAGCAAAGCATTTTTAAAAAAAATTATTAGTTTATTTGATTGAACTAGAATGAATAACTTCGAATTAATATAGTTATAACATTTTTTAACAACAAAAACCAACAACATACCTTTGAATCAAGTCAATAATAGACAATAGTGTTTTTCAAACTCAACAACAACATGCTTCACCCCAAATTAAACCAGTTTGTACACGTAATTAACTATCCCCTCAACCTCATGCTGATGACATTCTTATTTACAGTCCAATCAACCAGAATAATTGAGGATGAGCGGGTTTAAACTCCTAGAGCCTCTTCATCCCAAGGCATTGGGAGGCAAATACCAATCTTAGGTTATGCGGAATGAGTACAATCCCTAAACTCCCCCTCATGGCTTGACAGAAAATAATTCCAGACCCAATAGAAATACCTCACCTCTACGGATAATACACACCAGTTGAACCACTGCCTTCTTATTCTGCTAGCAATCCTTCTGATTTTCCCCTATCGAGTTGATTCTTGCTTGAAATAACGCCCCCCAAAGAACTTGAACCTCGAATTCTCAGTTTTCTTCACAGTTTTTCCTTTCTCGGTGATTCCCCTTATTCATAACCTTTAAAATAAAATCTTGCTATGCCAGAGAGCAAATCCCATGAACAGAGGTAGCTTTATTGCGCTAGTGCCACAGCAGGAATCCCAAGTAATGTAGATCAGAAACTACCAGGTGGTATAAAGTAAAAGGGCATGCATACTCAACCATGCATGACAGATAACCGGAAAGGGCTTGGCTAAAAGAGGAACAAAAAAAGTTTCTGGCAGTAGCATGGAGGAGGAGAAAAGAAGTGGTGTGCAGAGAAGAGGCAGAGGGTCAAGCGTGAAGAAACAAAAGGAAAATAGCAGAGAGAGTGACAATTCGCTTGGTTGGTCCAGAGAGAAAGAGGCGTAGTGCATATGGAAAACTACAGAGTGTTGGGAGAGGGAGGGACCATCATGCAAGGAGACGACCAGAGCAGAGGCACGGAGCAGAGTTAAGGTTCAGGGGAAAATCCAAAAAGGGCAGAGATGAAAGGGACGCGGGGACGCAGGGGTGAAGGGAGAAGAAAAGGGAATTGGATCTAGGTTGGGGTGATTGGGGCTGAACCGAGTATAGGGAAGCAGGTTGGGTGTTGGGTTGTACGGTTAGTGGGTTTTTGGGTTGGTGGATTGGGTTGAGTTAGTGGGCTGATTAATGGGTTGAGTGGTTTTTCTTTTTAATTAATTAATTATTTTTTCTTCTATTTTTTATATTATTTTTTTATACCATTTTGTGATTTTTTCACTTTCCTATCTATTTTATTATTATTAAAATTTTAAGGGATACTTGGATAAAAATAAGTGTTCACAATACTTTACTTGTAAACCCTCTTCAAAATTCTTGGTTTTCCTTCTTTGTGATATGATTCTTTGATCTCTTTCTTTTTTTGATTTTTGCTCTCGGTTCCCTCTTTTTATAGAGTAACTCTTGCTTTCTTTATAGCCACCCAAATAATTGTGGCATGAAGGAGACGCTACAAGAGGGCCGAGCATGGTGATGGCAGGGAGTAAGTAGTTACATGAAGATGGGGAGGGATGGGTGCTGAGATGGTGAGTGTGCAGGGAGTGGGTAGTTGTGGGAAGAGGGGATGGAAGATTGGCGAGATAATAAGTGTGTCGGGGAATGGTTGACGGGTATAAGGAGAAGCTAAGGTTTCTATAATGTGAAGAAGAGGGATTGGGTCATGTGGTTTAGGTTGTGGATCGGGTTGTAGGTGGCTGGGCCCATTTTATGGGCTGATGGTAAAAAATGAAGAAGGAAGTTTAGTTTCTTTTTTTTAATAATTCTCTTAATTATTGAAAATAATAAATTTCATATTATTTTTTTTAACATCACCTGGACAAAATTAGGTGTTTACAATGTATACACGGTATAGCTATGGAAGCCTGTCTTGATGAAGAGTCGGCCTACCAATGTGGGGTAGACATTCTGTGCTTAAGTTTTATGCTTCTCAGTGCAGTGTTCTTTAGTTAAATGATTATCTTCTTTGGGTCTTGGTAGTTGCATGATCATGTATAGTTCATGGTTTAGGCTTGTAGGATGTTACCCAGATGATAACATTCCTATGCCGGTGATGTGCTCGGGATTTGGGGTGTGACATCCATTTTTTTCTTGAGTAATATTACCTACACAACTATAGTACTTGCACAACTCTCATAATCTCTTTTCCCAAGCATTCATCATTATTCACCTTCTCTCACTTACTTCATTTCATTATTTGATGAGTAATCTAAATTTTCTTGTGAGAATTCTAACACACTATTATTGTAAGAATAGACTTTGCTTTGCTTCAAAGTTGGGTTAATTAGCTTTGGGAGAGCAAGTGTCAAGAGGTCTCCTATTTGCCTGGGTTAGGAGAACATTTCTAGTACTATCGTAATATTGAAAAATTGAATACTAATGCAACAAATATTTTGATACATAAGCAATTCCTTATTCAATTTCAGTAACTAACTTAATAATAATTTAAAAATATTATATGTCAAAACATAAATGACAATAATATTATATTATCATAGTACTAGAAATATTTCCATGGTGGCATTGGAGAAGTCATGGCCATGATAATAATGATGGCACTTGTTGCCTAACAATGGAGAGCTTCAAAAAATTTAGATCATGTTTTCAATTTTTAATTTATCAATGAGAATAAATTCTAACAAATAATTTCATATTTTTATTTGAGAACTTTTTTATCTTTTGGTTATCTTAAATTGAAGAAAGAAGAAAGAATATGTATGACTTAAAAATAGTTTTACATATCAACGAAAGAATTGTAAATATGTACTCAATTTCAATATTTTAATGATAATTTTTTTTTTGTCAACCCAAATTTTACTCTTTTTCATCATTAATATTATATAAATGTTGAATTTTAATTAATGTTAACCTCTTGTCTTATAGATGACTTTAATATTATTGAGCTACTATATGTTGTTTATTTCTTTATTATACTTTCCTCATCTCATTTACTCATTTTTGGTTTTTATTCTTTTTTTTTTAATTGGACAAAATTTATATGTAATTTTTTGTGAAATTTTTTAATCAAATTACGACATGTAAGTGAAATATTCTAAAGGAATTAAGAATGACGTTGAGTTAAAAAAGAGAGTACATATTATGTTTAAATTAAGAATGTTAATTCAAATATGGTTAAGCAATCAAGAAGGGGATTGAATTGGGTGCTTTACAATCTAAACACTTTTGAGCAAGTTCTTTCTTAAGTGAGTAACCAGAAAGCTTGGTTACTCCTTTATTAAAGGCATATGCAAACATATATTAATTGGAAGATTCACATACTTGTTAATGTAAAATATCAGATTGTGTGTAAGAGATCTTTAAAGTGATATGTTTAAGGATAAAGATCACCACCAAATAATATTTTGAGTTGAAGCAAATGATTGAACTTAAGAACTTAATGTTAAAAGCTCTTTGAGCAACCAGATTGGAAAACTTGTGAGAAAGTGTAAATAAATGAGATGTGAACAAGGGAGAATCACATCTGAATGTATAGTGGTTTAAATTCAACAAAAGCCAAATTTGATGTCCACTCTTCAAGCACACAAAAAGAGAATTTTCACTATAAGCATAATAACAAATTATAGGAACAAAGTTATCACAACTTTTACAACCAATACCATGGTTAACTTACTTTCTCACTGAGTTTTTCTCAAAAATTTAGCCAAACTCAATCACAAGGTCAAGCGTTCACAGCTTTTTATTACCACCATAGGCAATCTTATATTTACTAGGTTTTTCTACTCAAGAACCCAGCTAAATTCTAATACAGACTCAAGTAGTCTCAACTATTTACAACCTTATGGGTTAATCTCTCAAGTACTAGATTTTTTTCAGGCAACCTAGTAAACCCCAAACAATGGGTTTTTGGATGAATATAAGTATGCTCAAACTCCTTTATGATAATCAAATAGGTAAGGCTCAGTGGAGATATGTTTTCCAACAGGTTCAAGCATAGTAGATAGCCTTACTTCTATGTTTTATCCATCTGTATCTGTATCTCTTGTTTTTGTTTCTTCAAATGCTGCATATTTATACTTGTGGATGTGACAACTAGCCGCTGAATTTACGATGGCTTTGCAACAGACTTCATAGCCATCTTTAGCTTTGATTTTACAGCCCCGTAGCTTCATGACCATTTGATTTCATCTTCCTTAATTTCCAATGCACTATTTTTGAAACTTTGTACGGTACTTTTTGATCTGTTTACAAAGCTTATCTCCTGGTTTTGCAAGCTGCACAAGTAAATTATTAAATGGTAGATAACTATCTTGTCATTGGGTTACTTTTGAAACAAAAAAAATCCCAATTTTGACTTTTGAAAAAAGGCTTCTAAAAAGTGTCTGCTCTTATGCAACAAAGCTAGAGTTTCCATTTTATTAAATAGTTTTGTTTCATATAAATGTTTTAAAAGTAGCTATAGTTTTTTGATAGAAAATAATATTATTATTTTATTATCTTGTTTTACTTGTTCATTTCTTACTTTTTGTTTACTTGTTCTTTTAAGAAAAATTTTAACCAATTAGTCTGATTTTTTCTTTTTGACTTGAAAACTTAATTGGCTCATAAAAATTATTTTGATGATATTTTCTAAAGACATAATATACTAAATGTAAATTTTACAGAAATCCCGCCAATAAAATTTTTTGCCATCTCTCGTTATGTTAGAGTGCTTGCCCCTGTTGGCATTTAAAAAGGATCCTTCACAACTAGCATTGAGACACAAGATAATGTGTAGGGCCCATCTTCTCTAAATTTTCAATTAACATCCCAATATAATATGATGTAGTGTTCGTCTATTTTTCTCCTTAAAATTTGGATCTCACCCACCATCTAATTAATTTCATAATCTGCAAATCCCAATGAAGGAACAAGTACAAACATTTTGATCAGTAACTTCAAATTATCAAATTGTGAAATACAAACTATTGAAGCAAACAATATCCCAATTAACACATACAACCATATCCCCGCTAATGTGCGGCATAAACAAATAACGAGTAACGCCAGCTACAATTATATTAATTGAAACTTTATTTGGGCCAAATAATGAAAATTCAATAATTAATTAAATATCTGACTTTAATATTTAATTGTTAGTCACTTCACTCAATTGTCACTATGGGAAACTACATGCAGTTGAAGGATCGCAATTTCATGTTTAAAATGATTATCTAAAGCTTGAAACTTGTATAGAAGAGTTTTAAAATTTCTAATAAGTTTTCACTAACTTCAACTAATTTTTATAATTATACAATAAAATTTTGATTATAAACATGGTAATTGAGACCGAATTTAAATACCCATGGACCATGGGATAAAACAATACCTTCATAAGAAACTGTATGTAGCAGAAACAACTAGGACTCTGGCAAGTTTAATTCATTATGAAAGTAAAATGGGATATATAGAAGGTGACCTATTCGATGGTTCTGCTCTTCCAATAGAGTTTGCTGAACTTATCTTACCGGTGGCAACCTACTCTTCTCTTTTTCTTTTTTTGTTCCATATAGAATAAGGAACCAAGGTCTCAGACTTGGTAGTGGCAATCTCTTCTGCACTTAATTTGGTGAAGTCATTTGTTTTGCGCCACTCTTCCACATCTTCTTTACATATAACACGCCATCCACACTTCTTTATTTTTAACTCATCCCATTTAATACTAATTGTTTCAACTAATAATTGAAGCTGGTTCCTATCACCTTTTAGAAATTGCCAACATAATTTACAAGGAACATACATTATGAAGGTATATCTATCATCTTCGCGAACATTCAATATTCGGGAGCTTGCAAGCTGGTTCCTATCGCCTTTCGCACAAAAATTATATGTCCCCCACCCTGTGATTCCATATTTATCATCTTCAGGAGCTTTCAATCTCCACCAAAGGAAAGGGAAATAACTCCACTTTGTGGATTCGTATTTATCTTCGAAAGCTTTACGCTCAGCCACATTGCGATATTTTACTTCTAGCACAAGGCATAGAGCAATTCCTGACCATTCACTCACACGAAAACATTCAGGGATCTCTACTATCAATGATACACCTTTATCCTCAGATAGAAAAGAACAATTTCGGTTCTGAAACCATGATGGTATTTCACTTCCCGGAACCCTCAAATCAAAAACTTTTCGATCACGATCAAATTCTGATAACTGTAACAAAGAAACAAACATGTAATTAACACAATATACTGATCTTTAGATTTATACATAAAACTTTAGTTTGCAGAAGATGCTAGAAAAAAGAAATTTTCATGTTAGATACTTATTAAGAAAAGATACATGGAGTAAATACATAGATAATAAAAGAAATTTACCTCATGGTCAAGTGTAGAAAAGAGATACCATAACTTTTCATCTGATAAAGGTTCCATTGAACCACAATCTTCTGCTGTTAGCGATATTAATCTTGATGGAGCACTCGGCAATGATTGAAGCCTTGGGCAATGACTCAAATTAAGATATCGTAGTTGCAAAAGATTAGAAATGCAGCTAGTAGTTAGGTTCACAAAATTGTTTCCACTTAAATCTAATGTTTCCAACGATGTTAAGCGACCAAAATCATGAGGAATTGATTCATCACTAATATTGCAGTAGCTTAAATTTAAACGTTTTAGTGATGTAACATCAAAAATAGAAGGAGGTAATATTAACCCATTTGGAACTGAATTCCTTCGAAACATCTGGCTGAAAGGGAGACGTAAGATCCATGAGTTGGATGATGACCCTTTGCATCCACCAAATGATACTGTCTTGAGTTTTGCTAAGTGACCAATGGATGAAGGTACTTCTCTTATAGCAGTTCCACTCACATTAAGGTCTTCCAAGGCCTCAATTTCATTCAAATTTTTTGGCAACTCAGAAAATTTTGAGCAACCAGTAATATTGAGAGTTTTAAGATGCTTCAAATTGTGTACAGTGCAAGGAAGGCAAACAAGATTTTTGCACCCTCTTAAATTCAATACTTCAAGACCACTCAAGAACCCAAGTGATGTAGGAAGTTTTGCTAGACTAGTCTCCTCCAGATCAAGTCTTGTGAGATTTTTCATATTTTCCCCAAAATATGAAAGCTTCCTAACTTTAGAGCACCCACAAAGAATAAACTCCCTCAAAGAATTCATTTCCAAATTCCATGGAAGGGTTTTAAGATTTTTGCAACCTTTCAAATTCACTACAACAAGCTTTTTGAGCTGTCCAAATGAAGGATGAATCTCACCAAGGTTTGTGCAATCTTTAAGAATTAATCTTTCCAAATTTGGAGCTCCAGAAAAATTTGGAGTCTCAATCAAATACTTGGAATGACTCAAATCAATAAACTTCAGCTCTCCCAAACACTGATGAAACAAAAATATAAGAGAATCATGAGCTTTAGAAAACATAGTAGAAGCATAATCAAAGACAATATGTAAGGCAAATCATAATGCATGAAGTATCTTACCTGTACACCATTCCAGAGTTGCTTTATTTTGCTATGATGCATTTCAATATCAACAAGTTTATCCAGTGGAATTTCGAGTGGAAGAGATGTTAGAGGATATCCAGTCCATTGAAGAACTTTTAATGCACTAGAAAGGCATTTGAGATGATGTAAAAATTCAAAATTACTTGATATACCAGAAAGGCATTCAAGACCATGTGAAATGTGCAAATTACTTGATACAATCAGTAACCTGAGATTAAACATATTTGAAAAGGCTTCAGGATCCCAATATGCTTTACATGGCTTATGCAACCTCAAAACTATACCTTGTATTTCCTCAGTCCCCTAATTAACAATATTAATTAGTTGTCAGGAGAATAACATAAGTAATGCCCATAAAGAAATAAAGCATAGTGAAAACTTAAGAAATGCTGCAACAACATTAAGATATCTAGAAAAACAAGCACTCACCATATTTTTTTCGAATACTTGACCAACATCCTCTAGAGACCATAATCTACTGCGTTTGCCAGCATTGTTAGGAGATTCTTGAAAAACAATACTTCTACCCATTTCCTTGAGCAAATCATGCATCTCTAAAATCTTTCCACTAAAACTATCCCTTTCTATTAGCAAAGATTTTTCGATAAGAACACTTAATCCAATGGTTGAATGAAGACTACAAATTTTTAATATTTTTGTCACTTTATCTTTTCTCCATCCATTGAAAAAACAGGCAATATCCAAAAATATGGTCTTTTCTTCATCATCTAATCCATCATAACTTATTCTAAGTTTCTTGAGAATATCATTATTTGGAATTTTCTCCAACTTATCCAGAGTATCTTCCCATTCAGCTATACTTCTTCCACAAAGAAAAGAACCTAAAACTTGGAGTGCCAAAGGAAGGCCTCCTGCATATTGAACTACGGATTTAGACAATTCCAAATACCTCTCTTGAGGATGATTTGTCTTAAATGCTTTCTTAGAAAGGAGTTGAAGGGATTCATCTTTATTCATAATTTCAACCTTATATATTTCACGCACTCCATGTGATTTCAACAAGTGCACATCTCTTGTTGTTATAATTATTCTGCTACCTGAATCAAACCATTCTTGGCTTTCAGCCAAATTCTCTAGTTGGTTTATAGAATTTATGTCATCAAGGACAAGAAGTACTTTTTTATTACAACAAAGGCTTTTTATTATCTTCTTTCCATTATGTGTATCCTCAATTTCCATACATTTTACCTTGAGATGTGAAAGAAGTTGTCTTTGTAAGTGAATATCGCCATCTCTTTCTGAAAATTCTCTAACATTGAGAAGAAAGCAACAGATTTCAAATTGCCTAAGGAGTCTTTCATAAACAACTCTAGCAAGAGTAGTCTTACCAATACCGCCCATGCCCCAAATTCCTACAAAGCGAACATCATCCAACCCTACCCCTAAATGCGAATGCAGTTTAGATATCCTTGATTCAACTCCAACAAGCTTATCATTATAACATGGCAATTTCGAACATAATTTGGTCCATATTGCTTCAACAATGTGATTTTCAATGAGTTCTACCTCATGCCTACAAACAAGAAACGAATTTCAATGAGTTTAGTATGAATCACAATCATAATCAAATAAAACTAGAAGGAGAAATTTTGAATTTTCCAAAATTTTGCACACTAAAACTAGAATCAGTTTTCTTATATAATAGGACATTGTTACTACAATTTTCATAAGCCCTTAATTGATGCTACTATTTTACTGTATTGAATATTTAGTAACTATATATGCATTACCCCACCCAACGACAACATTATAAACAGTTTTTGCCAAAATAATATAAAAGAAGAAAAACAAGAAGTAATGCAAATATGAAATATGATTAAATAACCCCAAAAATACGTACCAACCCTTGGAGTCCCAACCAGATATGTTAGCAACTTCTGTTAAAGCTTCTCTCCATCTTTGAACCTTTTCTTTGCTTTCTTTAAATTTCTCTTCATGTTTAGTTAAGGCTTCAGCAAAACTTCCTCTTTGGTATCTTAGATCAGACGGATCTACACCATAGAAGATCGGAAAAACATCTCGACCTAATTCATTTCTAGAATCAAGAATCTTTTGGAGCTCATCCAAACACCATGTAGAAGAAGCATAATTTTTGGAGAGAACAACAATTGAAGAGAGTGAATCCTCAATTGCTTTAAGGAGTTTCTTTGAAATAACTTTTCCTCTCTCAAGTTCTTCATCATCCCTAAAAGCTATAATTCCTTTTCTCCATAAAGCAGCATATAAGTGATCTGTAAAACCCCTACGAGTGTCTTCTCCCATGAAACTCAAGAAAACGTGAAATGTCCATGGTGGGGTTGAATTTGAAGTGGAAGAGCTTGGGGAAGATTTTCCTTGGGCACTAATTTCCATTGCAGGGTTTTGGCCTTCGGATTTAGTATCTAAGTTGACGTTTTGAACTTGTGAAATTGTAACCTACATCAACATAACCATTAATTTGCTAAACAAAAATAACATTAATAATCAGATATGAAATGAAAAAATAATTGAAATTAAACTAGGCAAAAAAAATGATACAGGAATGATCAATATTTCATACTTCATCTATATATTTATAATCTTATTGTATTTTAATGTGTTCTTGCACTTATCTAATTTTCACCTCAGCTCACTGCTATGATTTAAAGGCATAGAGTACGATCAAGAGTTATCACAAGCATAGGCAAAGACCAAATACTAATATGGTTCTTAAGTGGAGAACATAACATATTTATATATGGGGTTGGGATTGAATTATGGATATAAATATGTTGCCAATCAATTTACGTGACCGACTGACTTTTGTTCAGATTAATACTCCTTGGTCAAGTCAGTCGAGATGATTGGATGGGCTTATACTTTTTAGCAGGTGATTTAAATAAAAGCGTTAAATTTTAAAAAAAATTTGATATTTGACGTTTGAATGTAGTTATGTAAAAGTGATTTTAATGAAAAAGTAGATATGTTGTGTTTGGATACAAAAATATAAAAGTACTTTTGTGTAGAAAAAATTATTAAAAATGACATATAAAAATACTTTTTAAAGAATTTATAAAATATTTCAGAAATATATTTGTTTAAAAAATTGCTTTCCCACCTACTTTTTTTAAATGTACCATTAGTTGATGGAAACATTTCCTATTTTCATTTCTTAAAATTTTTAAATTTTTAAATTTTAAAAAACGTGTTTGTTTTTATTTCTATTTCTTGTTTTTAAAAAATAAAAATTATGAAAATATGTTTGATTTGTAATGCTAAATCTTGTTTTCAAAAATAAAAACTAATTTTTTTTTTATTTTTTTATCACTAATTTTTTTATTATTTATAAAACTACCATCATATTTTTATTATTTTTAATTTAATTATAATATTATCATTACGTTTTAAAATTTTTTATTTTTAATTTTTAAAAGTTTTAACAAGAAATATTAAAAATAACTTTTTTGTTGTTTTTAAATTTTTAACAAAATTATAAAACATATTTTAACACTTATTTTTTATTTTTAATAAAAAAAATAAAAAAAACTAAACTAAACGTATCATAAGATTTTTAACTTTTGAACAGAAAACAGATAAAATTATTATTTTTTAAATACTTTTCTAAAAAAGCTTATCCAAACGTTCAATTAATCTGATTTTATTTTCTTTTTAAAAAGAAACTTTAGTATCTTTTACTTTCTTGCTGACACTAATGAGCTGTTCGTATCTGCTTCTTCTTGAAGGAGAAGTAGAAGTAAAATGAGAAATTGTGATTAAAGTAGAATCTC
>JASKGM010062210.1:0-52969 GCA_034509205.1 Ceratonia siliqua
ACGCACATTCCTTCTCTGATTCGCGCCACCAATCACTCATTCCTTACCCAAATCTTCGCTCAATCTTCTTCCTTCACTGTCAAAAGGGAAACTCTAAGTTCACTTGCTGGTTTTGCTCCATATTTAACGCCGTAGATGGAGGGTCTGAGATGGGGGGATTGATTAGGCTTGTTAGTTATAAAAGGAACGAAGGAACAGAAGGAGAGCAAGCTTACGGGGATACCACAAAAGAGAGAAAGCCTCGGGAGGGCCAACAGTGAAGCCGGGTAGAGAGTTTCTGAAACAGAGAGAAGACACCTGACGGAGTGAGCTACAGAAAATCCAAAAGAGTGAATCAAGAGCATTAGCAGGAAAGGAGAGCCAGAGTCTCTAGAACAGGAGACGCCGAGAATATGAGGAGAGGTGTTCTGTTACTGGGGGCTTTGGGGTTTCCTTTTAGTCTATCTAATACGTGTTACACTTGTCTATTAGCTTTCAAGGTTGGGATTCTAATTGCATTTTAGCACTGGAAATTTGGTTTTGATTTTCACGTTTTGCTAGTTTGTTCCTGTTTCAATATGAGTAAGTCCATTCTGGTGTTTGAAATGTGACATGATCTCTGCTCCTTTGACGTATGTTTACATGAGTTGTCTGTTAATTCCAGTAACTGGATTTTGATACCATGTGAAATTCAAATTGCTTCAGAATGGCTTGTATACCAACATATCGATTGATTGGTTATCCCATTAATGTATAGAAATTAGCAAAAGTGGTTCCTTGAATTCATTTGTTCCATGACAATATTGGAAATAAGTTGTGATATATTTTTAGTTTGAAAAGTCGATGGTTTGCGTTGAGTTTCATTAGTTACTCAATTGTTGAGCTCCATATTGGTTAGGATAGGTTTTGAGTTAGGGTATTGACATATTCTTGGGGCATCAAGGAAACTCAGGTAAAATAGGGTATTTTAGACTTTGGGATTACAATGTATTTCTGTTTTGGGATATTCCAATGCATTCTGAAGTTAGGTAAAATTCGATTGACACGCTTCAAGGAGGTTCTAATTAGAGGGTCGTATTTTCCAAATTGTCATAGTCTTGAGGCGGTTTTAATGAGCCATTTCAAACTGATAAGCTTCTTGATTTAAAGCATATTCTGAGTGATATTTCAAAGGGTATATTTTGAGTGATATTTCAAGGTGGTTCTAATCCTAGCTTCTCGGATACATTTTGTGAAAGGAGTCTCTTCATAAAAAATAAAAAAAAGTTTTTTTTTATAAAATCTTGGGTTTTCATTTAAATATTTATTCTAATTGAATCTTGACTAAGTGAGCTTTGCAAGTCTAAAATTTTCTTATGAGATATTGTCTTCAATGTTAGCAAAGTTTTTTTTGGAAAAATGAAAGTTTAAAATGAGAATTTCAAGGCCCAATAAATTCAAAAAAAAAAAGGGTCCAAAGCCCAACACTTATAAATGGCTCTAAAGGCCTAATCAAACATTTTAAAGGAACTTAAGCAAATTCATTGCTTTCAAAAAATGATAGGGGATACCAACGCTCTTAAAGGAAATGACTTCTCAGCTCTAATATTTTTACATCCTGGTCTAATTACTCTTACAAATTATATTTTCATTATTTTCATAAATTATATTTTGGTCAAATCGTTGTCATAAATTACTTTTTGATCCCATTATTTGTCCCAAATTCTCTTTTCACCTCAAAGACCCAATCTTCAAAGGATTTTTAGTAGAAATTTACCTTCTCCAAAGTCTTAATCTTTGTGACATACAGTGGAATTATATATTCCCCAATGTCTTAAATATTACAAACTTTCAATGGAAGTACCTCTTCTCGAAGTCTCAACGACTCTTTTTAGACTTATTAGTGGAATTTAAATTTTCCCAAAGTTTTCAGTTTTTGGGTATTTAGTGGAGATATATTCTTTCCGATATCCTAATTCCTTTTTTAGGCTTTAAGTGGAATTTCATATTCCCCTAAATGTCCTAATATCTTTCCACTTAATCAAGTTAACAAAAATATTCCGAACTACGTTGACCTTGATCCCTGTCGGGGTACGTAGGCACTTTCTTAGTAAGGCAGGTCTAGTTATTTATTTTTTTCATTTTGTCTATTACTTTATTAATAAAAGAGGGTGATTTCAAATAAATTAAAATCATTAAGCACAGACAATTTAGGGTAACCATCCTTAGTGATGGGCGTTGTAGGGTGCCTAACATCTTCCCTACGCGTAATTAGACTCCCGAACCCTTCATCTGGTTTCAAGGGCCAGTTTTCATTCATTTTTAAGGATCCCAATTATCCTTCTAATTAATTGGTGGCGACTCCATCTTTCTCTGCGTTTTCCCTTATGCGGCTGAAAGTCATAAAGCGATGGCTTTTCACCGGCAGTCACGTTGTGACATTGGACATCAATGTCACCATAAGGGATATCGTTGTTATTCCCCTTACTTGGATAGATATATGGTATATGTGGATATTGCAATTTTTGAGGATGTTCATTTCATTTGTGATTATACTCTTTACACTGTGGATTTCGATGATGATTACTTGGTTTACCGGATACATTCCACCATTGTTTCCTTTCCTTCTACAGGTCCTTCCGACTATGTGTTAACTAATGCTCAACCTACTTCTATTGTTCCCTTTTCACAGGTCTACACTCATCGGTCAAAGCAAACAACTGTGGCACTCAATGATGCTTTTAACTCACCACCTGTACCTGTTTCTTCATTTCAGGAGCTTGGAAATTCACCCTATACTCCTGATCTTCCAATTGTTCTTCGTAAAGGTAAACATACTCATACTTATCCTATTTCTTCATATGTTTCATACTCTAGCATTTCTTTCTCTACTTAATCTTTTGTAGCCTCCTTGGATTCTTTTACTGTTCCTACTACAGACACCGGGGCATTATGTCACACCCTGACATCGCGCCTAGTAAGCAAGTCACCCATGTAGACCATCCAGAGATTTCCAGAAGGTCATAGGGTTTTCTAGGTAACTCTTGTACATTCTTGTAACTTCTTATACATAATAGAATTCTCTAGAATCCTCTATAGTATGAAGAAGTCTTGTAAATTCTAGTAGGCTAGAATGTTCTAGATGCTCACTGTACACCGTTGGATCAAATTGATCCTAGCCATTCATTGTGGGGAGGAAGCCTATATAAATCCCTTACCCCCTCATTTGTAAACCATCCTATAAGTTCTTTAAGCTCTTGATAATAAGAGTTCTCTAGCATTCTCCAAATTCTCTCTTGTCTACTTGCTCGCATTAGTAACCTCTTCTAAGAGGTGAGTTGAGGAAGGCTGACTTAGCAACCAGGGGGAGTAATCTAGTTAAGTGCTGCACGACTCCTACTTGTGGCGAAGAGTAAGGTCATGACAATTAGCTCATTATGGGTGGTGAGCAGTATGGTCGAGGAAATGCTCCAATAGAATCAAACTTAGAATTTGGTTCCTTTTCTAGATGGTAAAAAGGTTATTGGATGTAAATAAGTTTATATTGTGAAGGTTAATCCTGATGGCCCCCTTGCTCGATTGAAAGCTCACCTAGTTGCTAAGGGTTATGTTCAAACTTATGGAACTGACTACTCTAACACTTTTTCTCCACTTGCTAAGCTTGCCTTTGTTAGGCTCTTTATCTCTATTGCAACAACCTAACATTGACCACTGCATTAACTGGATGTTAAGAATGCCTTCTTGCAGTATCTGCAAGAGTTTAGTGTATATGGAGCAACCACCTAGCTTCATTGCTTAGGGGGGAATGGGAAAGCATGCAGACTCAAGTTATCTTTATATGGCCTAAAGTAGTTTCCTCGTGCTTGATTTGGAACATTCAGTCATATTGTTTTATAATATGGGTTACAACAGAGCAACTTTGGTCATTCATTTTTCTATTTGCAATATGGTAAAGAATGCATTCTCTTAGTGATGTATGTGGATAATATAGTGATTATAGGAAATGGATGAAGCAAGTATTGGTGTTCTTAAGGTGTTCCTCCAAACTCAATTTCAAACAAAGGATCTTGGTCCTTTGAAATACTTTTTGAGTATTAAAGTTGCTAGAAGCAGGAAATGTATATTTCTCTCACAAAGGAAGTATACCCTAAACTTGCTTGAGGAGATAGGAATGATAGGGGCTAAATCATGTGAAAGCCCAATGGTCCCTAACATAAGCTCACGGTTGAAGATGGGAATGCCTTTCAAGATGTTGAGAGTTATAGGAGGTTAGTTGTAAAGCTCAATTATCTTGAAGTGACCCGTCCAGATATTGCCTTTCCAATAAGTGTCAGTCAATTTATGGGAATGCCTTTCAAGATGTTGAGAGATATAGGAGGTTAGTTGTAAAGCTCAATTATCTTGAAGTGACCTATCCAGATATTACCTTTCCAGTAAGTGTCAGTCAATTTATGTCCTCTTCGAGGACCACTCCCTGGAGGCATATACTCAAAATATCTAAAGGGAGCTCCTGGGCACCGTATACTATATGAGAATTATAGGCATTGTGATGTGGAGGGTTTCTCTTATGCGGATTGGGCTAGTTCCCCAATAGACAAATGCTCAACATCCGATTATTGTGTCTTTGTGGGAGGTAATCTAGTTTCATTGAGGAGTAAGAATCAAAACATGGTTGACCGGTGAAGTGCAAATCAAAATGTCAGTCATGGCCCAAGCAACTTGCAAAATGATGTGGGTGTGACATCTACCTAATGAGATTAGTTTTAAAGGAAGGAGCCCTCTGAAACTTTGGTGTGATAATCAAGCAAGCAGCTATCCATATTGCATCTAATCCTATGTTCCATGAAAGGACAAAACACATTGAGACTGATTGTCATTTTGCTTGTGAAAAGATTCAACAAGGACTTCTTTCTACTACACATATAAGGACCAGAGAGCAACTAGTTGATGTCTTTACTAAAGCACTCTATGGTAACAGAATTGGGTATATTTATAACAAGCTAGGCATGTCTAATATATATACTCCAGCTTGAGGGGGAGTGCTAGAGAGCTTAATGGCTAGGTTAAGAGATATGTGTGTATGTCCAACCCTTGTGTGTTGGGCTTGCAATATAGTCCAGTTATACTTGACCTAATTTCTTAATTATAAATAGACACATAAAGAACCTGATAAATCAAGTCAGTGATCCCATTAACAGTTTTCTTCCTTCTTCACTGACTACATCATTACAGCTCTAAAAACTGATTAGCCAAAACCAACAAGAACCAACTAAGGTTGGGTTAGTTTAGTTCGGTTGGCCTTTCAAAAAAAAAAAACTATATTGGTTTGGTTGACCAGAGGTCCAAAACTGACTAAACCAAACCAATGAACACTCCTAAATTAGTGACAAAGATAGTAAGCCAATATCAAGTAGAGAAGACAGTTATTAAACATGCCAATCTCATACTGTAATATAGCCTCTTCCACCCACCCAAGGGGTATAATATTTTTTATTAAAGAAGATGAATGTTAAAGATAAATTAAAATTTGTAAAAGCAACTGAAAACTAGATACTTAGTGGTTTTTTACACAATCCATTTAGATTCCTAACTGTAATATAGTCTCTTCCACCCACCCAAGGGGTATAATATTTGTTATTAAAGAAGGCGAATGTTAAAGATAAATTAAAATTTGTAAAAGCAACTGGAAACTAGATACTTAGTGGTTTTTTACACAATCAATTTAGATTCCTAACTGCAATGATCAATGTGGAGAAAGAGTGCATTTTGTCATGGATATGTCATTGGTCAACCACTACTAAAACCTCTGACCAGATTAGTTTTTTTTATCTTAGTTTTCCAATAAAAGTACACACAAATTGACAAACAGGTAAATAGTTAGAGAGAGAGAGAGAGAGAGGGAGGGAGTACCTCTTTCTTCCCTGTTTGTGTGTAGAAATGGTTTAGCAATGAATGTTTTGCTTCTCTGACCTAACAATAAACTACGGCCTTCGGAATTGTGGTCTTAAGCGTATCTGACACCATACCTATATAGGATGACACATTTGATCCAATCCTTCTAAAGTGCCCCTCTGTATACCAATCCACAGTTGAGACGGCAGTATTTTCAACTTTCTCCAATTCTTGAGGAAGTCTCCGAAAGAAATCCACAGTGAGATATGAAGATTCCATGTCTACAAGCCGAAGAGTTGTCTTCTTACTCTCTTCACGGAACCTTTCTAAAGCCTCATTTGTAGCTGCCGCTATTTCAGCTTGAAGAGTTGGAAAATGCTTTAGTTCCTGTTTAGTCAAAAACATTAATATTATTGTAGACTATTCTAACGCTTCGTAAAATAAGGTAACTATAAAAAGAAAATCCCTGAAATTTACCTGAGTTTCAGCTATTGATTTCCTCACTAGTTCTTTTAAGACAGAGTGAACCTACATCAAAATCATGTTAAGTCCATGTAAGTCTTTACTGATGACAAAAAAAATAGACAAGAAAAAGTACAACCAAGACTACTTACAGCATCCACTAAAGCTTCAGCTGAGCCTCTAAAGTAATTGAGAGACCCCTCAATCAAGCGCCGGTAACCTTGCTCTGGGGCAATTAAGTGAGGCTGATAACCATCAACCTCTGATACCACTTTGCTTACATTCTGAAGAGAAAGATGCCGATCAAATGGGAGCTTTTGTAAAGCAGCAGGCAGCTGATTGTCAAAGACATTAATATCCTATCTCCTCCTGGCCTCCTAAGATGATAAAAAAGAGGCAGATTAAGTAACCAAAGAGACCTATAGGCTAATCCGTCAGTTATAACAAGCCAGACTTCTAAACAATCATTCCAAATTGCTTAACCATAGCTGGAAGTAACTAAACCACCGTCATGGCCCTATATAGCAGTATACACTAGTTTGTCTAGAATAGAACTAGCTCAATGCAAGCCAGCTTAGCCCTCAAATAACAATTATTACTTATGCTGAATGGGTAAAAAGAATAGGAGCCAAAACAATTAAATTACAATCTTAAGAATACTGACGTCCAAAATATTTCAAACAAAATTCAAGGAGGCCAGTAATAGAGTAAAAGTGTAAAAACAACAACAAATATTTACCCGCCCTCTAAGTGCTCCTTGAATATCCTGTCAAATGCTCGGCAAAGTTCTAAGATGGTGTATAATTGAGCCTGAAAAAAGAATCATACTTCAAATATTCAGAAGGGATATTTTAAAAAGGAATTACACTCTTTCAAGAAATCATCAGAAAGGTAAGCCACTCACCCCAGCATCAAGAGCTATAGGTTTCCCAAGATGATCCATCTCTGATTCAAGTTCGTCAATGCTTTTGTTTATCAAAGATGTTATACTAGGTATCCGTGCCCTGATTACTGACTCCAAATGCTAGAAAAAAGCTCACAATTAAAACAACGCTGCATTTAAAGAAATGCAAAGAATATCTTCCATAACGCAAACCTGTGAGAGAAGTTTTGCAAGATATTCTGAACCCATTTTATTGGCTAAGTGCGCATAGTCAGGACTGGTTGAAAAGTATTCATGCTTCTTGCATCTAGCAACAATCATATCAACATTTTTATTGATATCTGCTTAGGATCAATTCACAATACCAACCCAAGGATGTTGCAAACGATAAGATCTTCCTTCAAGGACCTTGAGGAAATAAATGGATAACAAGACAAAATAATTATACAATTTTATAGGCACCCTTCAAACTAAAAGAACATGCAGAGTATATGAATAATAAAGAAAAAACAACATTGGGGGAGAGATATTACATCCAATGCATTAGTTCCTTTGTCTATCATATCCAACTTTGTCAACACCCCAAACGTCCTTTCACCTAGACAAATTTCAAATTTTTTTTTGTAACAAGCAGTGACTCGAACAGAGGCAATAAGTAGATATGAAAGGCATAAGGTAAAATATACCTGTGGGATCCACTTCCCTGGAAAGTTTAATAGCATCAGAAGTTGCTATGTCTTCATTGGCTGGAGATATTGCTAGTATAATGCATTAGGCTGCCAAAAGCATAAAGTTATTATGCAAATATATGCAACTGGGAGTATCACTTGTAAACTTATTTATTTATTCAAAAATGCTTGAACAAGGTAATAAAGTAGTATCCGGCCCACCCCACCCATAGAAACATTGAAAAAGGAACATTGTTTCAAAATTAATAGTAAAGGAAATTGGAATATTATATTATGAGGCATCAGTACAATTAAGATATTCAACCAGAGAAGAAATTAAGACAACATGCTTGTCTAATGATATAGACAAAAGAGAGAGCAATGGGAAAGAAACCAAGAGAATATGGAAGAGCATCATAGCATCACAAATAAGCTGTTCCCAAAGTCTTTTGAGCAAAAACAAACAAGAAGGTAAAAAATACTATTGTTGTGCAATGATTAAGTCACATCCATTAGTCAATCATGTAAACATATAACTCTGGGCAATTTATCATGCTTATCTAATCACTTGACAAAATATTGGTAAGGTCTGACTACAAAAGATGCTTGTATCCAAAGTTCTGTAATTTACTTGGGATAAAATGAAGCAAAATAATTGCAATTATACTGGAGTAATGTCACATATTGAAGTTCACTGCATAAGGAAAACATCTTTTTACCTTCTCAACATAAGATCGAACCATACTTTCAATGTCTTGAACAACACTCTCAGGCTATCCCTCTAAAATTGACAGATGTAGTTGCTAATGAATACAAGATAAAATGTATCATTTCTATCCTTACAATCGATTATAATCAGAAATTATAATACAAAACATACCTACAGCAACTTTAGTTAAGCCCGGTAAATCAATCAATGTTAGGTTGACAACTGGTCAAATAAATAGGAAAAAGTCAAGAAATTAAGTTAGGAAACACAGGAATTATATGTTTATAACAAGTATTGAAATATAAATGACATGGAACTACTACTCACATTTTATGGCATATAAATTGAAGGAATACAAATTTGAATAAACTTGAATTGTTAATATAAGCAAACAATTACTAAAGAAAAATTAAAAAATAAATTTTGAAACCATAGAAATTTGTTTTCTTATTTATATCCTGAAATACCATATATTTATAGAAAAATGTTGACAACCCATCCTAGTAATTATACATATTTGGCTCCTTATTTCTAGGAATTAGTTTAGGAATTTTATTCCTTTTCTAGCCTAATTTATTTCCAGATTCTTAGCATCCTTGTCTCTTGTAATTTTTTCCTAATTTGTGGGGTCTCTATATTAGGTAATTTCTCTTGTATATAATCAGTACCTATTCACTCAAATAGAATTAGGTCAGAGAATATCATTTCTTCTTTGCTTACATGGTATCAGAGCATCAGTCTCTAATTTTTTTTTTTGTGGTCAAAATAGCCATGGCTGAGGACGTATCCCAAGAAGGGTCCTCAGAGGTATCCTCGATGTTAGAAGTACAATGGCTAGGGTTAAGATGTATGTCACAACTACTAGGTTGGACCTGTACTAGTTGTAATATTCTTAATTGACCTAATTTTAATTATAGATAGATGCTCAGGGACCCTGGCCATTCAAGCAACTAATCCCATTCTCCTCTCTATTCTTCAGTGACTTATTTTTCTCCATGGTATCAAGGCCTAATGTGCAAAAATTCTAGTGTTTTAAGTTTAGTGATTGTGTAGTTCTCATAGCTAGAGCTCCGACCACGTCCATGGCAAAGCTCCAACCCCCTTTTTCCAATTTCCTTTTTATTTGCACTTTTCCAATGATCGGAGAATTTTTTGGCAAAACCTTTTCAGACCAAAGACCCTCAGATTGACCTCATAAATGTCCGTCTAGCCCATCCTGGTAGCGACTGTCTAGAAGTATGTGCCGTGCTTTCATGCACCGTTGAAAGTTTTCTAACTCCCATTGCCATGCACTGGCCATGTAGGCATGTGCATTGCCTCAATTGCATCGGGTCACCCAAAACATGCCAACCAAACCTAGACGCATCCTCATCCTCTTATTGTCTTGATTTGTGACCGAGTGTGGTGTTTTTGCTCTGTCCTGCTCCTTTGCTCATTTTCTAGTGATAAGAGTGTTTGGTTTGTGCTTCAGAGGTGGCTATTTATGGTTAGTTTCTTGGTTTGGTGATTTTATCGAATTGATGAATAAAGTATTGAGATGGAATTATGTATTGATGTGCCTTTAAGTTTAGGTGATTTGAATTGGTGTTTGATATTATGAGTAATTGTTTTAGTATTGGTTTGTTAGTTTTCTTGATAAGAAATTTGTCATCAAAACTCTTGGTATGACCCAAGGAGTCGTAAGGAGAGTGAAGAATTTGAGCATTGCGTATTGAATACTTTGGCATTAGTAAGAGATTGTGTTGTTGGGTGCCAAGGAACCAACCCAAGTAGTGTAAACCAGCCAGGAGAAGATCGAGAGAACTACTCATGGAAAGTATGTTGAAGACTTCTGAGAGCTGTGTTATTGTGTTAGGCGATGTGGCCGACGAGAGCAACTGTGAGAATGTCAAAGGGGCTGCTGATGGGAAGCGAGTTGATTTCTGGGAGCTGTTTGATTACTGAGGACATCATCAAGAGGAATACGAGTTGCTAAATTTCTTGAATCGATACTGATGGTTGATAGTTGCATGTTTTAGTTTAGTTTCATTTGTAACAAGTTGGAAACTTTGTAAGCTTCAACTTGAGGGGAGTGTTAGAAGTATGACAATTAGGGTTACAAAGATTGAGGAGGACTATTAGAAGCATGATAGCTAGGGTTAATAGATGTATGTATCACAACTAGTGCACTAAGATTATACTAGTTGTATCATCCTTACCTAACCTAGTTTTAATTATAAATTGATGCTTAAGGACAAACCCTGGTCATTAAAACTAATTTCATGCTCTTTTCTCTCTTCTTCACAGACTCTTATTTTCTATACATTAGAAAGTATGACGACTATAGTTATAAAGCTTAAGGGGGAGTGTTAGAAGCATGACAGCTAGGGTTAAAGATGTGTGTGTTACCAGTGGACTGGGCTCGTACTAGTTGTACTATCCTTACTTAACCTAGTTTTAATAATAAATAGATATTTAGGGACCCTGGGCGTTTAAGTCACTAATCCCATTCTCTTCTCTCTCTACTTCAATGACTATTATTTTATGGTTTTAAATTTAGTGATTGTGTAGTTCTCATGGTTGGAGCTCTAGCCACTTCTGCCTAGGAGCTTCGGCTTTCCCTTTTTTTTTTCCCAACCTCTTCTATGTCTACACTTTTTAGGTGAATGGGGAATTTTCTAGCAATAACTTTTCATACCAGCTACCCTTAGATTGACCTCAGAAACATCTAGCCGGCCAATCCTTGACAAAGTCACACAATCATGCGCCATTGAAGTTTTCTAGACTTATCCCAAGCCTCTTATGGTCTTGGGTCCGAGTATGGTGTTTTGGCTCTGCCTTATGTCTTGGTGTGTTTTTGGACATTTTCAGGTGACCCCAGAGTGTCTAAGTTGTGCTTTGGAGGTTGTTATTTATGGTTATTTTCTAGGTTTGGTGATTTTGTTGATGCATAAAGTATTGAGATGATTATTGGTATTGATGTGATTCTGAGTTTAGGTGATTTGAATTGGTGTTTGATATTATGAGTAATTGTTTCAGTATTGGTTTGTTCATTTTCTTGTTAAGAAAGTTGTAGTCACAACTCTTGGTATTGCCTAAGGAATTGTAAGGAGTGGAAACTTTGGGAGTTCTGTATTGAAGACTTCGGCACTAGATTGTGTTGTTGTTGCCATGGGAGTAACCCAAGTAGTGTAGACCAGCTAGGAGAAGATCGAGGAAACTATTCATGGGAAGTAGGTTGAAAACTTCTGGGAGTTGTATTATTGTGTTAGACGATGTGGCCGAGGAGACTAGCTGTGAGAATGTCAAGACATGTGAAGCGAGTCAAAGAATTCTTGGAGATGTTTACTGAGGCAACGTCAAGGGGAATACTAGTTGCTAAAGTTCTTGAATCAAAATTGAAGGTTGATAGTTGCATGTGTAAGTTTGGATTTTTCTTTTCTTTTTAATTTTTGTTAGGTTTTATTTGTAACAAGCTGGAAGCTCTGTAAGCTTCAGCTTGAGGGGTTGTATTAGAAGTACAGGCTAAGGTTAAAGATGTATGTCACAACTACTAAGTTGGGCTTGTCCTAGTTGTACTATGCTTGACCTAGATACTAAGGGACCCTGCCCATTCAAGTCAATGATCCCATTCCCATCTCTCTCTTTCACTGCCTATTATTTTCTACACTCCAACTCTTATAAATCTCACAACCACCCATGATTCATATTGGAGATTTTTATGGAGGTGATTTGGCATATTTGGATGAAGCGCAATGAAGAATTTGTTTCAATTTTCAAGCAAAAGATTTGGCATCTTTCACTTTGAGCAATAGGATTGTTTGCTTCCTTATGATGTCCACCCAACAGTTGTTTTAAGGGGCTTCCTTGTCAAACACGCTATTGTATTGAGAAGCATGAATTTAGGGTTCTTACTATGTTTTATTTTAATCTGGTAGGAGGAAACTTTATCATACACTGTTGTATTCTTTTCTCTTCTCTCTGGCAAAAATTTTCCTTTGTCCCAAAAATAAAAATGCCTACTATATAATGATTAATAAGGTCCCCCTCTGATAATACGTCATTAGACACATAAGCTAAAACTACCTATGTGCAAGAAAAGTGACAAAAATGTTTATTACTAATCATCTAACATGAAAGTTCTGAAAAAATTAGAGACAATAAAAATTGAAGTGCACCATTTGGAGAATAGATGCTAAGGTGAATCGGAATAAGAGATATTTGTTTTGTCGTCCCCATTACTCTATCAGTTTCATCCTCAATTTCCTTGCAGACAAAGGCTGCACTAGGTTGTAATAAATCAGTATTAGCATCATTTGTATCTTATACAATAGAAAAATAAGAAAATCAATTGCCTACAAAACCATTGGCCCTAGTACGTCTAGTAGGTATGTCACAAAGATAACATGATGAAGTCAACCTTATCGATGATGACCATAGATAATGACCAAAAGTCAAAACCAAATTACAAGAAAAAATTAATGATATACAAAGTAAAGTTGACAAAGTCCAAACATCAACAAATGAGTCCAATAGGGAAGCATAAAAACTAACCACCCAAGTTAGATGGACACACAAGGCCATTGGAAACAAGAAAGAGGCAGATAATACAGGTATATATCCCAAAAAATCTCAAGCTGGAGCAAGGAAAGAATTGACCACATATTAGAACTCCCATAACCCACACCCCACAAACAGTTTTAAATAAAATAATAGTAATAAATGATTTTTCTTATTGAAAAAAATTGAAACCACATAGCCCCAACCTGTATAAAATCCTTCAACAAAATATTTACATAATTTATCTTGTTACTTGACAGACAAATCAGGTTCAGAAATAGGGTTGAATTCAGTAACAACTTAAAATTTGGATGCACATCCCCCAACTTGAATTTTTATTACCAAAGCTCCATTTGAGAAAAGCTTTAATATTATAAAAATATGAGAAATTAAGGAGTATAATATATAATGGTATAATAAATACTATTTTACAAAGGCTTATAATACCAACTATACAATTTCTTACAAAAAGACCAACTGTACCAATATATTTACTATAAACCCAAGGATGCAAACTAAGATTACAACTGTGTTATAGCTTATAAGTTATAAGCAACCCTAAATTAGGAAAAAGAGGCTAGCCTCTGGGTGCTGTGAATATGCATATGCACTACATTAAAAGGCTAGATCAAACATCCAATAAAACAACATAGCATCAAGGACAAAAGATCAAAGAGATAATGATCATTAATGCGGACGAGAGAAAAACACTGGATGGAGGTTACGTACAAAAAGCAGTGAACCTTCTCCTTGGCAAGTGAAGGAATTCAGCATATTCTTGTAATCCATCTTCCATCTTATGAAGTTGCAACACCAAAGGACGCCTCGTCACAATCCCTGTAATTTAAACAAGAACATCTTAAAGGAAGGACTGAACTTCACTCAAATTGAAACAAAGAAAGGAAAACATAAGCAACTCATACTTAAACAAAGAAAAGATAAAAAAGGAAAAGCCCAACCTGACCCTCTAGGCAGAAAATCACGGCCAACAATGCTCTCCAAGACTGAAGACTTCCCCGAACTCTGCTCATCATTTTAAAGAAACAAAATCAAATAAAGAAAAATTAAAACATCGCCTAGTAAAAACGAAAACGAAAACTACCCAACTTAGATAATCCAATTTCCTTTCTCCACCACAACTTTTCACATTCATAAGCTCAAATTGATTGAAAGTTGATGGGATCGGAGAGGCAGACCTGACCACCCACAACAGAAATGGATGGAAGAGCTTCCCAAAGAGAAGAAAACGTGTTGTCACCACCTCCATAGTTTTATTCCTGATTCCATGCTCTTGGTGATTCTGGATTTAAGGTATAGAGGTAGTGTTGTTGATTCCCATTGCCTTCCTCGGATCCAATGAGATATCGTGCTCTCCCTTCTATTTTCAAAGAAAGTCTCCTCTGCCTCTTTTTCTTGATTTCGGTACCCTCCAAGATCTTCCCCCCTTTCTGCTACTGCTCTTGGTTTTGATTTATAGCCACCCCTTGCCATTCCATGATGGTGAGATGGTGTGAAGGGGGCGTGAAGTGGTTGCTGGGTGGCGAAGAGGAATGGAGAGATGGATTTTGCAGAGAGTGGGTTGCTTTGCAGAAGGAAGCGTCGTGTATTGCATAGGGGTGGCAGAGGCGCGTTTTGGGGGATGGATTTTGCAGGGAGATGGATGCCGCGGAGTAGGCGGTTGCAGAGATTGGGAGATGAATTTTGCAAGGAGTGGGTTGATGAGGAAGGTACCAGTGTGCAGAGATGGGTAGATGGGGAAGGTACCGATGTGCAGAGAGGATTACGTGAAGGAGAGATGAAGATAGCGTGCCAAGAGTGGGTGATTGCAGAGATGGGGAGATAGGTTTCCGGGTTGTTTAATTGGGCCAAGTGAGGTTGAGGGGTTTTGGGCCGAAAATGGGTTGCTGAGTAAGTGTGTGGGTTGTGAGAAATGGGCTGGAATGCTTGTGGGTTCATGTTTAGAAATTTAATTAGATTAAATTAGAGGCTAAATGGATTTCAGGAAAATGGATTTCTTTTCTAATTTTTGCCTAAAATTTAATAATAAGTAATAAGACAAAATAAAAGAGAAATAAAATAAAAAAAATGGAAAAAAATAGGTGTTTACAATCACCATTCCTTACTATACACTTTATAGAGAATTGTTCTCCTATAATGTCTTAAGCATTGTGTGAAAATTTATTTTTTCTATTGACTTAATTCTTCATAAACAATATGTGAAAAATTGTTTTCTCATGTTTATGAGGATTTATTCTTATATATTGTCTTACTTCACCCATATGCCTTGGGTGGAGTTATCCTTCCACATTGTCCTAACTTTTAAAGATTTTTGGTAGAGATTTATTCTTTGACATTATCTTATCAAAATACTTTTTGCCTTAGGGTTGAGATCATATATCTGTCCTAGGCACATCATCAAAATCAATTATCAAATTACATGGACCTTGATCTCCATAGGGGTAAGTAGGCTCTTACATAGTAAGTCAGGTTTGCTCTTTTATTTTTCATCTTTATATCACATTAATAAAAGGGATAATCAAAATAATTAAAATACATCATAAAATTAAGCACAAACAATTAAGGGTAGCCATCTTTAGGGATGGATGTTGTGGGGTTTAGCACTTTCCTCACACATAATTCGACTCCTGAACCTTTTCTTTGGTTTCAAATGCCAGTTTTTGGGTTTTTTTGAAGATTCCAATTATCTTCTTAATTAATTGGTGGCAACTCAATTTTTCATAAAATATATGTATTTTAACCATTTGTCACGTTATGATATATATTATAAAAATATAAATATAGGTCGGCCTACAGGCTTATAGGCCAGGCTTTTGGTATAAAGGCCTGGTCTATTTCATTATAAACACCTTGGTCTGGCATGAATTGCTAAATAGGCCAGGCTAGGCCAGACCGACAGCAGGTCAGGCCGTAGCCCTTGATAGGCCACCTGGGCTACTTCCACCCCTAACCATAACTAAGACTTGCCTCTGTTGGTAATGACACTGTCACAACCCTATTTTTAGAAAAAACATTTTAAAATTTTTGAAAATTAAATTTTAAAAATTTAAAAAGACCCATCACCTAATATTATTTTTATTTTAAATGAAAATATTAGAAAAAAACCCTTTGTAGTTTAAAATCAAGGCAAATGGTCCTAGAAACCAATAACTCAATTTTATGAGTCTAATTATGTGTAGAACAACTCACGATATCCTTTTTAAATACTAGTTATCTTAACCAAGTTCAGGATAGCAAACTCTTGATGAGTTAATGTTAGTTATAATTAGAAAACAAAAGACAAATTTGAACATACATTGCTAAAATAATTGATTATGTTGGTTAGTTTTAATTTTGACAAAGCATGTTAGTCTACTTTTTTTCTTTCTTTAATTTTCTTTCCCTTTTGACTATTTTGGGATTTCCAAAATTAATGAAAATAAAACATGTCTTTGGAATTTTTTGAAAATGATTAACGAAGGGAAAAAATAATTTTTTTTGTATTTTCTAAATAAGAAAAGAAACAAAAAATTAATTGAGAATTTTTTCTAATAAAACAAATGCATATGATGCCAATATAACTATCTACGAGAACCTCCGAGTCTCACGTAGCCTACTAATAAACCCACACAAACCTACGGGAACCTCTAGGTCCCACATGACAACAAAATACATGTAGAAAAAATAATTAAATAAATAAAATTTAGATAATCAAATAAAATAAATTTAAACAGATTTAAACATACTTGAATACCCATCTATGGCTTCCAAAATGAATTACAAAATATTAATTAATTAAAAAGCTGTTAATTTAAAAGTTACAAATAGACAACGATATTCAAATAAATTATCGATCATAGACAATTAAATTTTACAAGAAAAATAAAATTGATTGTACCGAGTCCTTGAATGCGTCGGTGACCTCCAATCGATCTAGGATTACCCAATAATATAAAAAATTTTGTTTCCAAGAACTTTGCAACTATATAAAAGGGGAGATGCGCTTGCTGCTATCTTAGCAGAATTTGGAAACAAAATGGTCTAGGCTTTAGAAAAGTATAATGAGAGGTTGGGTGCTTTGGTTGAAAATACCAAAGTTGTGAAAGACTTCTATGATAACTCTAGGGCTATTGCAACTTGTTAAAAATTATTATGTGTTTCCTTATGGTATTAAGTAGAATATGTTGTCCAAGTGGGCTTGGGTCTTTAATACAGTGTGTAACCTAATATTTCATTATAAATAGACATACAGGGAACCTAACGGTGGACAAGTCAGTAATCCCATTCTCACTTTTATCTCTCTATTATTTTTACATGGTATCAGAGCCTTCTAATTTTTTTTAGAACCTTAATTTCCTATTTCCCACTTTTCCTTTATTCTCTACAACTATGAAACTCTATTTGAGTGAGAAAACCAAATACCCATGCTCTGATTGGCGGCGTCTTACCTCTGGCATCCCCTCTCCTTTGCCATTCTAATGGTCTATTAAGTGGTGTGTTCGTAGATTTGAGCGTGTGAGGCTATTGTGGCCAATGGTTGCAGTTGTGGTGGCTGTAGGGTGTTGATTGACAGTTAATCTGTTATCAGCATGGTAGTAGATGACGGTGAGGTCTGACAGTGGTCGACGACATTGGGTGACATGATTTTAGAGTTACGCGCATTTAGGATTGTGTGATTTGGAGGTGTGTGCATGCTGTTTGGTCTCGCTGGCGTGATAGACGGTGTAGCTGGTGTCCTCTGCCTCATCAGAGTTGCTCATCTTCGGCGACCAGTCCTAACAACCATATCAAGTGTGCTTTTTCAATTTTTTTTAGGCTGATTCATTGTTTGCTCACTATTTTGTGGCTATTTTATGACTTTATGGCTTTTATGATTTGAAATTTGTAGTTCATCCTTTTTGTTTCTTCATTTTAGTCCTCTATATGATGGAACTCATGGCTGAGAACTCTGAAAATTCAAGTGGACAATTTGGAAAACAAGTTGAATTCTCTGAAATACATTAATTCACTTTGAGTAGTGGTGAAAGTAAATGATTTATATTTGAACTTATCCCGGCACCCACTAAAATTATCAATCGAAAACTAGTAGGTCATTGGAATTATCCTTAGTGGTGGAAAGTCGTTGAGAAGTTCATGTATGGTGATGTATTTCCAAATTGAACTCCAAACCTCGGCAAGAAAGCCTTAATTTGAAAGCCCTCCAAAGTGGAAACACAACTAAAATATAAATATCCTTGCAGTATAGTGGTAAGTATTTTTGTTTTTCAGAGCAAGGGTTATTTTTCCGCAGAGGATTGGGTTTAGTTGATTAATTACAAATAATTTTAATAAATCAAAGCTTAAAATGTAAATGAGGGGTTTTTGTGAGAACAAAGGTACTTAGAAATAAAGATGAAAGTAAATAGATGCAATAAGACTAAAGAATGCAACACCAATAAGAAGATTAGAATAAGGTGAGGAGTATGGTTGAGGATTGACTCCTCTCCATTGGACAATGGCAAATGATTATAGACAATCACTCATTATGATTATAAACATGACAATGTTTTCAACTCTCTATTCTAATTACTAACCGTGGCTAAAATAGAAGAACTCTCTCTACTTACTCCATATCCAATGAACAACCTAGAAAACGCTTCTTAGATTTAATCCAATGAAAGCATTAAGGTAAGAAAGATAGGTTAGTCTAGGTAACAATCTCAAATGCTTGGACTATTTAACCTATGTTATGCTCCTCATCATAGTTCTCAAGGATTTGGACATACCTAATCACTACAAAATGCCACTTATGAATAAGAGAATCAAACTATTATGTATCCTTTATCCTAGCATTAGATGATTACCTAGTTTATTTAGTTGGCCACCTAAACAAAATCAAGCAATAATCATGAACAACTTAAGTGGAAGAACATAAGCAACCATTTAAGAGAAGTTGAATACATCATCAATGAATAAAATTACAAAATCATGTCCAAGGCATTGATTTCACCCTCAACCAAAGGGATTTAGCCTTCCAACATTAAAAAATTACTCAATACAACAATATAATCCATGAAAACTGTAGAAAATATAAGAATAATGAAGAAAAGGTGAAGAAGAAACTCTTTGAAGACTTTCAAACGGTTGAATCTTCTCCAAACTCACTCTCTTCAGCCTTCCTCTTACTTTTCTCCTCTCTTCTAAGCTTTCTCTCTTGTTTCCAAATGTTCCATAAACCCTGGGTGAATTTCTTCATGTTTTGAGCGCCGCAGCGTGATCTTAAAGTGCCGGGGGGCCGAACTCTCAGGCCAGAAACTAATTTTCTTCTAATTTGAGTGTCGTGGCACCCAAGAATGGGCGCTGAACACTCAGACTTTGGTATGAAATTATGCGATTTTGAGTTCTTTTCCCCAAATACTTGCTTTTACAATACTCCAAAGCATGCTTACAGACTCACTTCTTCTCATAAATGCATTTCCACTTTAAAACACCTACAAAACATGAAACTAAACTAAGAACACAATAACTAAGAGCAAAGCAATTAAATGCAAGACAACTCAACATAAAAATATAATAAAATATGCACTTATCAAATTCTCCCAGACTTAACCTTTTCTTGTCCTCAAGCAAACTAAAATAATAAACTATGCACTTATCAAATTCTCCCAGACTTAACCTTTTCTTGTCCTCAAGCAAACTAAAATAACAAACTAAACAACAAGGGAACAATACACTCTTTCTAACTCTTAACACTTGCATTTGACCAAACCCATGAATTCAATGATCAAAGAATCAAGGAAACATCTCAAAATTCTTCAAAGATTTCAAGAAATACATTATCATTCACTAATCATCTAATCAAGTGTGTGTGAGTACCCTACACTTTGCAAATCCAGAATTTCATATGCGAACAAGTAACAATTACAATTGAGCCTCTTGTTTTATTTTTGTTCTTTTTCTTTTTCATTTTGGTAGCTGGTACTAGGATGTGGGTCACCTTTTGACGTGAGGATTTCATACCTTTTGGTACAAAATCCTAGTTACTTAGCAAACCATAGTCACTAGCATGCTTTCCATGCTCATTTTTAAACATCGTTTGACGTGAATGCCCTCCACTTTTGGTGTGAGCGCCTAGTTACTAAGCATATAAAACCATCGAAGCATAGCCCTACCTTTATTCTCTTTTGTTTTTCTTTTCATTGACAACTTGAGGCAAAAATTTTCTACTCATGTGCATACCACTTTTCCAGCATTACAAAGTATAAAGCATAAGTGCACTAAAGGCTTGATCAGAAGTTCATGAATCATAATGTATTCAAAGAACTAATTGGAAAATTTTTCAAAATTTTCTCAACATGATGAAAACATAACTATCATGTCATTAACTACTTCACAAATCTAAGAGCCAACAAAAAGCATATAAATCCACAAAAACTAAACCTCTCCCCTACACTTAGCTCTTACATTGTCCTCAATGTAAATCTAAATAACTCAAATATCAGAGCCATGTATGGAAGAAAAGAATAGAATTAACAAACAATAATAAGTATCAGAAAATGAAAGAGAGTCAGAAAGATCTCATCTTATTGGCTTGGAGAGCTCTCATTCCTTCGAGTTACCTCTTGGAAACGTTTGGTTTAATGTCTTTAGCCTGACATAGACTTACAAGGTTACTCTTCAGTATAATCTAGTTCTTAGAGGGGTAAGGTATCAATCTCCTCTAGTTCTTGTAATTGAAGTTTTCTATGAGTTCCCACTGTATCCAACTCCATATTGAATTGTTTAACCGCCCAATAAGTCTTATGTTCTAACTCAACAGGTAGATGGCATGGCTTACCATAGACAAGACGATAAGGTGACATACTAATGGGTGTCTTAAAAGTAGTTCTATATGCCCACAAGGCATCATTAAGTTTCAAACTCCAATCCTTTCAAGATGGGTTTACAGTCTTATCAATAATGGACTTGATTTCTCGGTTAGACACTTCTACTTGTTCATTGGTTTATGGATGGTATGAAGTACATATCTTATGAGTGATGTTGTACTTTCTTAGTAAGGCTTCCACAGATCGGTTACAGAAATGGGTTCCTCTATCACTAATGAGTGCTCTTAGTATACCAAACCTAGAGAAAATTTAGGACTTGACAAAGTTCACAATAGCTTTAGCATCATTAGTTTTGGTGGCTTTAGCTTTCACTTATTTAGAGACATAATCTACTGCAAGGACTATATATAGATTTCCAAAAAAATGAGGAAAATGTCCCATGAAATCAATACCCCACACATCAAGGATTTCAACAATTAAAATAGGGTTCTGGGGCATTTGATTTCTAAGCCCTATGTTACCTGTCCTTTGGCATTTATAACAAGCCTTGCAGAAGGTATAAGAGTCTTTGAATAATAAGGGCTAGTAAAAACCACAGTCTAACACCTTAAGAGCCATCCTTCTAGCTCCAAAGTGTCGTCCACAAGCATATGAGTAGTAAAAAGTCAGTATAGAGTGAAATTCAAATTCAAGAACACATCTTCTTACCACTTGATCTGAGCAATGCTTCCAAAGATATGGGTCATTCCACATGTAGTACCTAGCATCACTTTTTACCTTTTCTCTTTGTACATAGGTCAAATCCTATGGTATAGACTTGGTAGCAAGATAGTTAACTATATCCGTATACCACGGAGTGGCCATACTACTAAAAGTAGCTGTTCATCAGGAAATTATTCCTGCAATGGTATTGCTTCTTCATCCTACAACGAAGCCTTGTCTTTGATTTCTAAGTCAAATTCTTATAGGAGGAGTACCCATCTGATCAACCTCGGCTTAGCATCTTTCTTGGTTAGCAAATACCGTAATGCTACATGATAAGAGAAATAGTCACTTTAGTGCCTAATAGATATGATTTAAATTTTTCTAAGGTAAAATTAACAGTAAGGAGTTCTTTCTCAGTTGTTGAATAGTTCAATTGGGCGTCCTTCATAATGCAGGAAGCATAATATCTTGTGTGAGGTGCTCTCCTAACCCTTTTACTCAAAACAGATCCTATGGCATAGTCGCTGGCATCACACATTATCTCAAATGGTAAATCCCAATCGGGTGGTTAGATCATGAGAGCCGAAGTTAGACTCTCCTTCAATGTGGCAAAAGCAGTTTTGCACTTATCATCAACTAGATATGTCACTTCTTTCTGTAATGATTTGCATAGAGGCAATGAAATACAGGAGAAGTCTTTAACAAACTTGCTATAAAACCCTGCATAACTAAGAAAAGCATGCACTTCCCATACAGTAGTGAGGAAAGGTAAAGAGCGAACAAGGCCTATCTTAACTTTATCAACCTCAATCCCTTTAGTAGATATTACATGTCCTAAGATTATTCCTTGATTAACCATGAAATGACATTTTTCCCAATTTAGCACTAAGTTAGTCTCTATGCAGCATTTCAGTACAAGTGACAAATTGTCAAGGCATATATCAAATGAATCTCCATAAATACTAAAATCAT
This sequence comes from Ceratonia siliqua, assembly GCA_034509205.1. Lineage (NCBI taxonomy): Eukaryota > Viridiplantae > Streptophyta > Magnoliopsida > Fabales > Fabaceae > Ceratonia > Ceratonia siliqua. Next base: position 22,591 of record JASKGM010062210.1, read on the forward strand.
CCATAAAGACCTCAATGATGTTCTCAACATAATCTGAGAAAATACTCACCATGCACTGCTGAAAAGTAGCAAGAGCATTGCAAAGGCCAAATGACATGTGTTTATATACAAATGTGCCAAAAGGGCATGTGAAAGTAGTCTTCTCCTAGTCTTCTAGTGCTATAATGATATGGTTATACCCTGAATAACCATCGAGAAAAAAATAGTTAGGATGACCAGCCAATCTCTCAAGCATTTGATCAATAAAGGGGAGAGAGAAGTGGTCTTTGCGTGTTTTTGAGTTAAGTTTTCTATAATCAATGCAAACATGCCACCCAGTTTGCACACTGGTGGGGACAAGCTCATTGTTCTCATTCACTACAATGGTGATGCTTGATTTCTTTAGTGCTACTTGTACTGGGCTCAACCATTTACTGTTAGATATTGAGTATATAATCCTCACATATAGGAGTTTCAGTATCTCATTTTTCACAACCTCCATTATTGGAGAGTTCAAATAGAATTGTGCCTCTCTAGTTGGCTTGGTTTCATCCTCCATCAGTATACGGTGCATGCATGTTGATGGGCTAATTCCCTTAATATCGGCAATGGTCTAACCGCCGTCGTGTAAGTTCATAGCACCCGGACTAACTTGTCCTCTTGAAGCTTTGTGAGGCCCTTTGCTATTATTACCAGTAAGATGTCCTCTTCACCTAGGAACATGTACTTTAGGTGATCTAGTAATGGCTTTAATTCCAATTTAGGTGCCTGCACAGTTACAGGATGTAGTTTCTCATTTGTCATATGTAATCTAATGAAAGAGGCATTAAAAGTTCCTAAAATTTTTGACAAAGCGTATAATGTTGCCACTGATTCATAAACTTGATCACCCATAACCAATTCCTTGGTGGTCTCTTCAAAGTCATCTTCATCTAGATGGTTGATCAAGGCTACTTCCAAATCGTTTAAGCCATGTGAATTCAAAACTTGTTGAGATAAAGAATCCATAACATCTAGTGCAAAAATAGAATTATAGTCAGTTGGATATTTCATTGCTTCAAAGATAGAAAATTTTACTTCCTCGTCATCAAACTCCAATGTGATTGTCTTAGCAGGGGCATCAATCTTTGCCCTAAAAGTCATCAAAAATGGTTTTCCCAACAATAATGGCATGGGGTTAGGTGATGACTTATCCTTTATGTCTAGCACATAAAAGTCTGCTGGGAAAAGTATTTCATTGACTTGCACTAAAACATCCTCAACCACTCTTTTCGGATAAGCATTGGATCTATCAGCAAGTTGTATTGTCACACCAATTTCTTATAAAGGGCCAGGATTTAGGGATTCATACATAGAAAATGACATGACATTAATAGAAGCTCCTAAATCTAGTATAACATGGTCAAACTTGGTGTGATTTATTGTGCAAGGTATTGTGAATGTTCCTGAATCTTTACACGTAGGTGGAAGCTTTCACTGAAGAATAGCAGAGACATTCTCGTCTATGCTGATTTTCTCATTTCCCTAGATCTTTCTTTTGGTAGTACATAGTTCCTTTAAGAATTTTGCATATCTAGGTACTTGGTTGATGGCTTTAAGGTAATTTAACCTTAACTTTTCTAAAAGTCTCCCTTATCTCCCTCTCATGTTCATTCTTTTTGTTCTTTGCAAAACGACTAGGAAATAGAGGTTTTGTCACATATGATGGAGTAGGGGGTGATGGCTTTGGATTAACCTTGGTGGATGATGATTCTTGGGTAGGTGGAAAAGGCATATATGTGTTTTCATTCTCAATATGTGTTTTTTCTCGGTTTATCTCAAATGGTAGTGTAGTAGTTGGGTGTTCAATCTCCCTACCACTTCTCAAAGTTACTGCACTAGCATTTTTCGTCGAATTTCTCTTAGTTTGGGAGGGTAGCTTTCTAAACCTTGGGATTCCAAACAACTTACAGCTATCACTAATTGTCCCATTTGGCTTTCCAAGTTCTGGATACCTGTCCTTGCTTCCTGCTGAAACTGCATAGAGTTCTATTGAAATTAGATAGTGTGTGGAAGAAAGGGTTTTCACAAGATCCTCTATTGATGCTCCAGATGTCTAAGGAGAGATTGGAGGTCTCACTTGGTATGGTTGTTGTGGTCTTACTTAAAAAACCTCCACCTTGACTATGTTGCGGTTGGCTGATTACTTCCACAACTGAAATTTGGGTGATCTCTCCACCCTGGATTATAGGTACTGGAATAGGGTCATATTTTCTCTGATGCCACTAAAAATTTCCTAAGGAATTGACTTGTTTTGAGCCTTCTTCTTGTAATGAGGGATACATATATATTGATGGCCTTGTGTAACAAATTCCACACTAATGCACTTGTTGTGTGTTCCCTCTTGTCATCTACTCACCAATTGAGTAAGTTAATTCATTTGTTGATCATTGAAAGAGATTTGAGCTCCACTAACTTGTTGGGTAGGTATACTATCCCTGGTGCTGAACTACCTAGAATTAGTTGCAATGCTTGCTATAAGATATCTTGCAGCCTTAAGTGTTTTATCTTCTAGTACACCTCTACTTGCAGCATCTATCATACTTTTATATGGAAGTGCTGTAAACACCTAATTTTGTCCAGGGACTTAAATTAATTGATAATGAAATTAAATAATAAAATCAAAAAATAATAATAAAAAAATAAATAAAAAATGATAAAAAAATAAAAAAATATATTAAAAAAATGAAAATGAATATTAAAAAAATTTGTTGTTTTTCTAAAAAAAAAAAGGCCCAAACCGGATTAAGTAAAAAAAAAAAAAAAGGAGAAGAGCCCAATAACAAATTTCAACCCACTAACAGAAATCGGCCCAAAAAGAAAAAGTTTTTTTCAGGCCCAAAATCCTTCACCCCACTGGTCCAAGCCCTAACCCACCGGACCCTCTAGCCTAACCCGGTTCCCCTTTCTAAAATCCATAATCCCCTTTCTTCACAAAATCCTTAATTTCTCTCTTCCTCCATCCCCCGCGCCTCTTCCTCCATCATCATCTCCCGTGCGCGTCTCCTTCCCTTTCACTCATCAATCCCACCAATTTCCCTTAATCCCTGCATCACGCAGTGATAAGCGCCCTTCACACCTCTGCCATAACCCACGACACTGATTGCTCACCTATTTCTACCATGCCCAATCAGCTCCTCACTTCGTGGATACAACCGTTACTCACGAGATTTGGTCCCCCCGCCACAATGGGCTCTCGGCTATAAAGGGGACAGCACTGAGAGCCAACAGAGAAACCAACAGTGAGAAAAGATAGAGACCAATAGAGAGGAAGCAAACCGAGAGTGTCGGGCAGAAGATAGAAGACAAAGCAAACCAAGAGCAAGTTTTCAGAAAAAAAGGAGGTTTGGGGAAGACGCTGCTATTGTTCAAAGACTTGCAGAGAAGCGCGTCTCTTCTGGAATAGTTACACTTTTCAGATTCCATTCTTGGTAGGACGAATTTTATGGTTAAACATATATGCTTTTGGGATCTTTATTTGTCAATTAGAATCTGTTTGATGTAGCCATTTCATTGGAACGAATTTAATTCCTCAAATTGTAGTTGTGATAGGGGTTTGAATTTGATTTCAGGATTATTACAGTTTCAAATGAGGGAATGATTTGAATTTGCAATCCAAATCACGCATTTTGTTATCTTTTTGATTGGATATTTAGATTTGTTTGGGTTTCATTCTGACTTCGTGTTGTTTCTAAGGAGGAGAGTCAGTCCAGGCTTGTTCTTCCTTGCTCCTAGTCCTCTGATGAGCCGTGAGTTTGGAGTTTGTTCCTTCAAGGAACCTGGTTTTATAATACCCACTTTCTGTGTATATGATTTCTTTTGTTGTGAGCCCCATTGGCTATATGTTGTTGCTGTAAGTTCTGTGAATTTGAAGACGAAGGGTATCTGTGAATTATGTGTTGTGATGACTAAACCATGAAGTGTGATTTATGTTAATTAATCCGACCTTGGACAACAAATTCTTCTTGCTGAATGTTATCTGTATGGCTTAAAAGTACATTTAATCTGTTTGACTTGGGGCAAAACCTGCTGAGGTGGGGCTTAACTTTGTAGCTAGTCAGAGTACTTCTTAACTTGGATGGGTTGCTAGTGCTAAGGTGATAAGCTATCTGCCGTGTGCTAGCATGAATCTGGATTTTTCTGAATGTATTTTTGATTGCTGTTTGCCAATATTTTGGTTTTGGAAATCAAGATTTTGACTAGCTTGCTTTTGACTTTGTAGCTCAGGTTGATTTTTAGTTCTTAACTGATCATGGTTTCTAAATCATTAATCTAGGGAGACATAATCAACATGGACTTTTGATTTCATTAAGATAGAATGGTTTTGATTCATGGTTAGTGACATGGACTTTGCTAAGTTCGGATTTTATGGGTTCAAAATTAATTGGTTGGGAGAAGTTCAGATTCTGTTTATGTAAAAAATTAATTCTGTTTTGCTAGTTCACAATTTATTTGTTGAAAGAAGAATATCTTTGGTTCAATTTTCCAAAATCTGTTTGGTTGAGAGCTTGACTCTGTAATCCATGCTGATTCATGGGTTTGATAGCTTATACTTACATTTAAGAGTTGGTTTTGAATAAATTGTTGGCCTAAGCTCACCATTTCTGATACTTTATTGAATAATGCTCATGTATATGTCCTACATTACTCCTGTATCTGATTATGGGTTTGTATAGGTTGTATAAGATGAGTCCGAATATTATCATTATTATTGTTATTATTTTGAAATGGCCCAATTTTGTGTTCATAAGAAGCATTCCCAAACTTCAAAGGCAAGATACTATTCTAGTTCTCTTCTTTTATTTCAAAAAAATGGGTTCAAGGCCCAATAATTCCAAAAATGGGTTCAATGGCCCAATTACTTTTAAAATGGCTCCAATGGCCCAACCAAATGTTTTGAAATTAGAATTCATTTAAGGTTCATTTTTCATTTTTTATGAGATTTTAAATTGCATTGTGAAACCCCATTTTGGCCCCAATATTTTAAAATAAAATGGCAACCTCGTCACGGTATTTTTAAGAATTACAGTTTGATCCCTACACTTTTAAATGACTATATTTTGACCTCCAATATTTTCAATAACAATACTTTGGTCTCAATACTTTCAGAAATCTAAGTTTTACCCTCAACATTTTTTTATAATATCATTTTGACCCTTAATCTTTCAAGAATTATATTTTGATCCCGTTATTTATATAAATTATATTTTGGCCCCTATATTTATAAAAATTACATCTTACTACAATGACCTAATTTTCAAAAGAACTTTCAGTAGAAGTTTATCTTCTCCAAAGTTCAGTTCTTTTTTATGGGCTTTCAGTGGAATCTTATTTCCCCCAAAGTCTCAACTCTCACAAGCATTCAGTGGAGATTATTTCTCCCCAATGTCCTAGTTTCCTTAGACTTTCAGTGAAATTTTATTTTTCCTAAAGTCTCAGTTTTCACGGGCTTTTAGTAGAGATACGTTCTTTCTAAGGTCCTAATTCACTGTCTAAGGCTTTAAGTGGAATTTAATTTCCCCTAAATATCCTAATCTCTTTTAATTAATTAATCAATTTAACCAATCAATTTCGAACTACGTTTACCTTGATCCCTTTTGGGGTACGTAGGCACTTACTTAGTAAGGCAGGTCTAGTTATTTATTTTTTCATCTTTGTTCAATATTATTTTATTAATAAATGGGGTAATTAAAATACATTGAAATTATTAAGTATAAACAATTTAGGGTAACCATCCTTAGGGATGGACGTTGTGGGGTGCCTAACACCTTCCCTACACGTAATTAGACTCCCAAACCCTTTCTCTGGTTTCAAGGGCCAGTTTTCCTTTCTTTTTAAGGATCTCAATTATCCTTCTAATTAATTGGTGGCGACTCCTATTTTCTCTGCGTTTTCCCTTACACGCCTCAAAGTCATAAAGCGATGGCTTTTCACCAGCCGTCACTTTGTCACAAGTGCTAACCCTTCATATAAATATTGGTTCAGGAGTTGTTCACTTATTTGGTGGTTGGGGCATGCATGCATAACTTCTTGAAACATTTCTAATACTCATAGAGTGATTCTCCACTAAATTGTCTTGTTCCATAGATGTTTTCCGTAATATAGGAAGGTTTTGATGCAGGAAAATACCTGTTAAGGAACAAACTCTTCATTTCAGTCCAGGTATTTACCATTCCAGATGGAAGATAGTAGAGCCATTCCTTGGCTGAGTCTGCTAATGAGAAGGGGAAAACTCTTAATTGGATTTGCTCAAGTGACACACCCTACTGTTTCATCCCTGAACAAACTACTTCAAACTCCTTAAGGTGCTTGTTTGAGTCCTCTCTTGCCAAACCATGAAATTTTGGTAGGTGGTGGATTAGTCTTGATTTAAGCTCACAAGCCACCTCAGGTTCAGAACATTGTATACACAGTGATTGTTGATCTAACAATAGGGCTCCCAGCTGCTTTAAGTCCTATTATTTCCCACCATTTCAATAAGCTCAGATGGTTCAGATGAAACTAATTGTGAAGCTGATGTAATATGAACTTCAAGATTAGCGAGACATTAGAATCTAGTTCAGAAGGTTAGATGGGGTGGTGCACATGCTAAATTGGATATCTTGGGAACTCGTGACTTGTACAATACTCTCTAATTCTTCGGAGTCATAGATCAAGGTCTTCTTTAGACATACACCTGAATAAATGAAATAAAGGAACAAACAAATAAATAAAGAATAAAAAAATTAAAGATAATAACAAAGTAAGTGATCAAATAATGATTAATTCCCAGTGTCACGGTGCCAAAGAATGGTGTATATCCAAGTTGAACTCTAAACCTCGGCAACAAAGCCTCAATTTGAAAGCCTTCCAAAGTGGAAACACAACTAAAACATAAATCTTCTTGCAGTATAGTGGTAAGTATTTTTTTTTTCAGAGCAAGGGTCGTTTCCCTGTAGAGGAATGAGTTTAGTTAATTAATTACTAATAAAATTAATAAATCAATGCTTAAAATGTAAATGGGGAGTTTTTGTGAGAACAAAGGTACTTAGAAATAAAGATGAAAGTAAATAGATGGAATAAGACTAAAGAATGCAACAACAATAAGAAAACTAGAATAAGGTGGGGAATATGGTTGATGATTCACTCTTTTCCATTGGACAATGATGAATGATTATAGACAATCACTCATTATGATTATAAACATGACAATGTTTTCAACTCTCTATTCTAATTACTAACCATGGATAACAATAGGCTCTGCCATCCCAATCTTTCCTTAGTTATTCGGTAAAATAGAAGAACTCTCCCTACTTACTCCCTATCCAATGAACAACCTAGAAAATGCTTCCTAGATTTAATCCAATGAAAGCATTAAGGTAAGAAAGACAAGTTAGTCTAGGCAACAATCTTAAATGTTTTGACTATTTAACCTATGTTATGCTCCTCATGATAGTTCTCAAGGATTTGAACATCCCTAATCACTACGAATCAAACTATTACGTATCCAATCCTTTATCCTAGCATTAGATAATTAGCTAATTCATTTAGTTGGCCACCCAAACAAAACCAAGCAATAATCATGAACAAATCCAGTGGAAGAACATAAACAACCATTCATGAGAAGTTGAATACATTCTCAATGAATAAAATCACAAAATCATGTCAAGGCATTGAGTTCACCCTTAACCAAAGGGATTTAGCCTTCTAACATCAGATAATTACTCAATACAACAATATAATCCATGAAAACTGTAGAAAATACAAGAAGAATGAAGAAAAGGTGAAGAAGGAACTCTTTGAAGACTCCTAAACGGTTGAATCTTCTTCAAACTCACTCCTTTCAGCCTTCCTTTTACTTTTCTCCTCTCTTCTAAGCTTTCTCTCTTCCACTCTCTAAAATTAAGTGAAGAATGCCTTTTTAAAGTGAAACAACAAGCCTGCATTGTGGCCTGGCTTCTGGGCGCCATAAAGCTCAGCCTTAAGTTCTGAATTTTGGGAATCATGGTGACCATAAACCCTGGGTGAATTTCTTTGTGTTTTGTGTGCTGTGGTACGATCTTAGGGCATTGAGGAGCTGAAATCTCGGGTCAGGAACTAATCTTCTTCGAATTTGAGCACCTCGGCGTCTAAGAATGGGTGCTGGGGCGTTGAGCACTCTAACTTTGGTCCAAATTTATGAGATTTTGAGTTCTTTTCCCTAATTACTTGCTTTTACAATGCTCCAAAGCATGCTAACATGACTCACTTCTTCTCATAAATGCATTTCCACTTTAAAACACCTACAAAACATGAAACTAAATTAAGAACACAATAAACTTAAGAACAAAACAATTAAATGCAAGAGAATTCAACATAAAAATATAACAAAATATGCACTTATCATATGGCGTCAAGATGGAAGATCATCTTAGCCAGGATCTTCCACAGGATAAGGTTGTTCTGAAAATGTAAGTCAGGGATAACAAGTATATGTGTGGCTTGATCAGGCAAACTTTGGATGCCAAAGTTGAAGACATCACTTCTCATTGTGACATGATCAATGACCTTTAGGAATATCTTGCCTTTTTGTATTTTGGGAAGGAAGATATATCTCAAACTTGTGAGATGGTTTAGGAAGTCTACAAGGCTAATCAGAAGAAGATGTCATCATCTAATCATTTCACTCAGTTCAAGAAAGTTTCTGAGGAGCTGAATATTTTACTCCCGATTACCAGGATGTTCGGGAGATGCGTGAACAACATGAGTAGTTAATTGTCATGTGTTTTCTTACTAGTATGCATGATGAGTATAGTGTAACCTGATCCCAAATTCTTACCAGTTCAAACAAACTGAAGTTACATTATGTGTATTTTTGTCTACTGTGGATGAATTGGGAATCATCTAAACATGCGCTTAGTCCAGGAGAAACGTCTACTTTTGTGGGAACTAGTAATCGAGATGGTCGTGGTAATTTTCAGGGAGGCCAGACTAGTGTTAGAGATGGTGGTCGAGATAGTGGTAGAGATTTCAATGATTCTCATGTTTTTTGTTATTATTGTAAAGAGCCAGGACATGTCAAACAGAATTGTCCCAAGCTTCTTGCTAAGCAACAGCAAATTGCCAACACTGGTGTTTCAGACACTGCTTCAGGAGATGAACAAAGGCCTTTACCGTATTCATTGATGAGTATGCATGGTACACTCAGTTATTGGTAACTTATTCATCTGCACAATTGTCTACAAATGTGGTTTAGATAGGTACTTTCACTACTTGCCTTTCATCTTCTTTTGTGGCTAAGCCATTGACTAAGGTGCCACAAACTATATAATTAGCAACATTGGTAACCTCAATTTTTTTTCTACCTTATCTCATTTACCTAGTGTCACTTTGGCTGATGGATCTTCAGCACCAGTCCTTGGCAGTGGAACAACCCACCCCTACCTATCCATTTCTTTATTTAAAGTGTTTTTCCTTTCCAAATTTTAGTTTAACTTGATATATGAGAGTAAGATCACTAAGGCTTTTCAGTGTAGTGTTTATTTTTTTCCTGACCATTATTTATTCCAAGATCTTGGGATGAGGCGAATTATTGGTAGAGGCCTAGAATCAAATGATCTTTACATCCTGGAGAGCCTACCTTCTACCATTCCACCTTCGGTTGCCTGCTCTAGCACTTTATCACCCTTGAATCTTCTTTACTATTTTGGTCATCCATCTTTTTCTATTTTGAAGCAATTGTGTATGAGTATTGAGTTTGTGTCTTAGTTATACTGCGAGTCACGTTAGTTTGCTAAGTGGTGTCATGTTTTGTTTCCTAAGCGTGTCAATAAACGAGCTTTAGCTCTCTTTGATGTAGTCCATTCAAATATTTGAGGCCCTTGTCTAGTTGCGTCCCAAGCCAATTTTTGCTATTTATTACTTTTGTTGATGACTACTTTCTTCCTACTTAGCTTTATTTAATAAAGAACCATCATGAAATACTTTTAGTGTTTACTGCTTTTCATTATGAAATACATAGTTTCACACTTCCATTAAAGTTTTATGTAGTGATAATGTTAAAGAGTATTTTTTGGCTCCTTTAACTCATTTCTGACCTAACATAGCATTTTACATCAATCCCCTTATAGAGTTACACCTCAATAGAATGATGTTGCCAAATGAAAAAGTCAGCATTTAATAGAAGTTGCTCTTGCTCTTTTGTTTCGTATAAATGTTCCCAAAGCTTTTTGAGCTTATGTTGTCTCTATTACATGTTTTTTAATTAATTGTTTACCTTCCTCTGTGTTAGATGGCTAGTCCCCTTACTCTATTTTATGTCTATCCTACTTTGTCTTCCCAATTCCTCCCTAAATTTTTGGTTACACTTACTTTGTTCATGATGTCCGTCCCTGTGTGTCTAAACTTAACCCTCAGTTGCCTGCTCCAGTACTTTATCACCCTTGAATCTTCATTGTTACTTTGGTCATCTATCTTTTTCTATTTTGAAGCAAGTATGTCTGAGTATTGAGTCTGTGTCTCAATTAGACTGTGAGTCACGTTAATTTGCTAAGTAGTGTCATGTTTTATTTCCTAAGCATGTCAATAAACGAGCTTTAGCTCTTTCGATGTAGTCCATTCAAATATTTGGGACCCTTGTCTAGTTGCGTCCCAAACTAGTTTTTGCTATTTTATTACTTTTGTTAATGACTACTCTCGTGCTACTTGACTTTATTTAATAAAGAACCGTCATGAACTATTTTTAATGTTTATTGCTTTTCATTATGAAATACAAACACAGCTTCACACTTCCGTTAAAGTTTTATGTAGTGATAATGTTAAACATTATTTTTTTGTTTCCTTTAACTCGTTTCTAACCCAACATGGCATTTTACATCAATCCCCTTGTAGAGTTACACCTTAACATAATAGTGTTGCCAAACAAAAAAATTAGCATTTAATGGTAGTTGCTCATACTTTTTTGTTTCGTATAAATGTTCCTAAAGCTTTTTGAGCTAATGCTGTCTCTACTACATGTTTTTTAATTAATCATTTACCCTTGTCTGTGTTGGATGGCTATTCCCCTTACTCTGTTTTACATCTGTCCTACTTTGTCTTACCGATTCCTCCCCAAATTTTTGGTTGCACTTACTTCGTTGATGATGTCTGTCCTCGTGTGTCCAAACTTAACCTTCATTCTCTGAAGTGCATGTTTCTTGGGTATTCTCATGTTTAAAAAGGATATCAGTGTTTCTCTCATGACTTGGGTTGATATTTTGTTTCTGCTGATGTTACCTTCTTTAAGTCCACTCTTTTTTAGTCCGTGGAGTCTTTCTCTTATGCTTCCATTGATGACTTTTTGTTCTATTAGGTCCAGTCCATCAAGTTTATTCCCAAGCCCCTCGCCCCTTCTCCTTAGGTCTATTTGCTTTGACCTCGCCCTTCTGAACCCTCCCCGACCTTTGTACTGCAAGATGTACTGGCTGTGTCCTCTGAAACTCTTGAATCCCGGTTATTACCATAGTCCTCGTCTCCAAACCTGAGCTTAGACCTCCCTATTGCCCTTTAGAAAGGTAAACATTCTTGCACCAATCTCATTTCTTTCTTTGTTCGCTATGACCAGTTGTTGTCAGCTTCTTGGTCTTTTATTGTATCCCTTAATGCTCTCTCTATCTCTAAGATTGTGCAGGACGTTCTTGCTCATGAGGGTTGGACCTCTGCTATGAAGGAAGAAATGTTTGCACTTGATTAGAACTATACTTGGGACCTTATCTCCCTTCCATTTGGAAAGCAAGTTGTGGGATGTAAGTGGGTTTATACAATGAAGGTTAATCCTGATGGTTCCGTTACACGTCTCAAGGGCTGTCTTATCGCTAAAGGCTATGCTCATACTTATGGAATTAATTACTCTGAGACATTTTTTCCTGTTGCCAAATTAGCCTCTGTTTGTCTATTTATTTCTCTAGCTGTGGATCTCCACTGACCTCTTCATCAATTGGATGTTAAGAATGCCTTTCTACATGGCGATATCCAGGAGGAAATTTAGATGGAGCAACCACCTGGGTTTGTTGCTCAGGTGGAGATTGGTAAAATTTGTCGATTATGTAAATCTTTGTATAGGTTGAACCAATCACTTCACACTTGGTTTGAGAGGTTAAGTGAAGTAGTTCTTGAGTTTTGCTTACACAGGAGCAGTTATGATCATTCAGTGTTCTATCGACACTTCAGTGCTAAGTGTATCATGATGGTGGTATATGTGGATGACATTGTACTCACTGGAGATTATACGTGTGGCATAGATGCACTTAAAAGCGTTATCTAATCCAAATTTTAGACTAAAGACTTAGGCCACCTGAAATATTTTATGGGAATTGAAGTAAACCGTAGCCAGAAGGGTATTCTTTTATCATTGACAAAGTATATACTAGACTTAATGACTGAAGCAGGATTACTTAGATCCAAACAGTGTGAGACTCCTGTGGCTCTAAATTTGAAACTTATAACAGATGATGGTGAATTATTATCTGATATAGAGAAATACCGAAGATTAGTTAGGAAGTTAAACTATCTCAATGTTACTAGCCCTGACATATCATTTGCAGTCAGTATTATGAGTCAGTTCATGTTATCTCCTTGTACTGCTCATTGGGATGCATTATAGAGCATTTTGAAGTACTTGGAGAATGCGCCCAGACAAGGGCTTCTTTACAGTGATCATGGGCACTACAAAATTGAAGGTTTCTTTGATGCCATTGGGTTGGGTCACCTATTGATAGGAGATCCACTTCTGGATATTGTGTGTTTGTGGGCAAAAATCTTGTATCTTGGAAAAGTAAGAAGTAGAATGTGGTGGATCGAGTGTAGAATCTGAATATCTAGCCATGACCCAGGCAACGTGTGAACTTTCTATGGGTACTTCAACTATTGGAGGAAGTGGGCTTTAGTAGTTCTGGTCCTATGAAGTTATGGTGTGATAATTAGGCAGCCATTCATATTGCCTCGAATCTAGTTTTTCATGAAAGGATGAAACATATAGAAGCTGATTGTCAATTTATTTGCGAGAAGATCCAGTGTGGCTAGATCTCCATGAGCCATATTAAAACTGGAGAACAACTAGCTAATATCTTTACTAAGGCACTTAATGAGTCATGGGTTCAATACATTTGTAACAAGCTAGGCATGATTGATACATTCCAGCTTGGAGGGGAGTGTTAAGAATTATTAGGTGTTTCCTTATGGTATTAGGTAGCATATGTTGTCCTAGTGGGCTTGGGTCTTTAATACAATGTATAACCTAACATTTCATTATAAATAGACATGCAGGGAACTTGACGGTGGACAAGTCAGTAATTCCATTCTCACTTTTATCTCCCTGTTAATTTTACACTAATGAATTTTAAAAGAAGGAACTTGGAATTAAAAAGTAGATGAAGGCTGGTTGTTTGGTTATGCAAAATCCTTAGAAAATACACTTGTTTTGGGGGGTTTCAAGAGGAAGCTAGGGTTCATTTTGTGAGAGAGTTTCTTGAAGACAACTAGCTCGGTTAAGTTAGTTGATAATAATTATATTTATGTGAGGTAACAAGACAAACTTTTGGTATTTATGTTGTATGTCAATGGATGGTACATTTTGTTGCACTTGTATTTGGTGTTCTTAGTAAAATTGAGGGCACTTATTATGTAAATCACTTGCACAATTATGCTTATTATGTTGATGGTATTTATGGATGGTAGTCTTTATGTTGCTAGTATTTCATAATTTTTATTTTGTGATGGAAGTGTATATATTCTTCATTGAATTTCATAAGTATTATTGTTCAAATATTATGCAAAAAATCCTATTTCGGTAAAATAATATCACTTTTTTAGAAAAATAATGGTAATTTTTTTATATATATTATGAGTATTGTAATTCCAAGTTTGACATTATTTTTATCCTAAAAGAAACGTAAAATAATTGTTTAAGTGTGAATATTTATTTTTTAACATATACAAATACTTTTGTGTAAATATTGGACTAATAAATAATTTTAATAAATTTTTGTGTTAAATTAGGCAAAAATAATTTTGGTAAATTTAATTTTAATTTTATATATTATTAGCTTTTGGTAAAAATTGGCTAAAAAATAATTCTGGTTAAAAATAATTGCTCATGCACCCAGCCAAAAGTACCTGTTTTGAATGTGACAGCATCACCCCTCTTTCCTTGGGGAACTGCCTCTTCCAAAGGATATCTAGTAAGTCATTAAACTCACCATCACTCCATACTCTGCATTCTCTTTTCACCTTACCTAGTGGTTAACTCATTGCAGAATCCATACCTATTAAATGCATACATAATACACAAATAGAAAAAGAAAACAACTATGAATAGATAACCCGTAGCACAAGCGGCATTACAGATTACACCATTACAAATTTAATATATAATAAGTACAACATTACAAATGGCATAAAAGATACACCATTGTAAATTTAATAAAAATTAGAACAACTTTAGAATGTCATGAAAAAGTATATCATTACAAATTTAATAAAAGGTACAACAACCACATATTTTACCCTGCACTATGGCCTCTATGAGCTACCCATTCATTATACATATCATTCGCTAGAGTATCCCTCCTTGGACTCCATGTGTCACTTGGTTCAATAGTTTGTATATTATCATGTGTTTCCAAGTCCTCGTTATATGTCGTATTATCCAGTTCTATCTTTATTGTATCATTGGTCATCTCCATTTTAATTGTGTAACAAACAATAAGCTATTATGATTTGATTATGAGTCTTAATAGGATAAAATGATATATTTCTTAGAATTGCCCAACGAATTTTTCACATCCCAAAAGTTTGCTGAATAACATTTCTTGTTGTAACGTACTTTATTTTAAACACCTCTTGAGGAGTTACAGGATCATGGCCATGTCTCCAATCATTAAAATGATAATGAGTTCCCCTATAAGATGTAAGAAACCATTACCTATTGGTATACCCGCATCCACAAGGTAGTAGTATCTTATATCATAAGAAATACCTAATATATAAATACTTTTAAAAATGTTATTTATCTCAATATAATATAATTTCATATTCTCACTAGTTGGGACTTGCACATTCCTTTTAGTGATTGTATCATGCAATACTCTAACATCTGAAGCTGACCCCTCCCAACCTGGCAAACCATAAATAAATTTCATGTCTCTTTAACACACCCCTAGAACATTTGTAGCTATTTCACCATTTCGGCTTTCAAACCTTGATTTATCTTCCTAGGGAATGTTAACTTCTATATAAGTGCCATCTAAAGCTCTAAGACAATTCTAAATAAAATAATGAAAAACTAATGTAAGTAAATTATATATACACTTTAAAGTGAAAAAATACCACATAAAGGTCATGCCTTAAACCATTTCCATTGCTCATATGTGAAATTTTTAGGTATAGGATCAAGTGCTCTAAGGAAAATCCCTTACAACCTCCACACAATATTTAATACTAAGTTGAAGTATTTACTAACTATCTCCCCAGAATGTAGAAATTTAAAGTTGATTACATGGCTTTTAGTATGGTGAGCCAATATGTGTAAGAGCATGGCAACTTACTCTTCTATTGGAAATAAATTACCCCTTTCAACCTACCCTTAGTACAAAGAAGATTACATAATAATTGAAATGTATGGGTCTTCATATAGAGTTGTTCTACACATGCAACATCATCATTAATTAATCTCCCTAATAACTCTGCTTTTGACCCTTCCCTTGTCCTTGACATGCAGCGTTGCCTAAGACAACGCCTCTCACATTGTGTTTGAGCCACACCACAGAAAAATAGAAATGACATAATACATGAAACCAACATCTCTATATGAGCTTATTCTAATATCATATATGCAAGTATGTCATTGAGGAACTCATTTGGGTCATTAATCCACCAATTTGCATTAAACCACTTATTATTATCCATCATACCAAAATATTTATTATTAAAACAATTATATATGCAAGTATGTCAACACTAGGCTTTGTCCAATCCACTTCCCTTCTCTCCTGTACATCCTCTCTTCCCTCAGAGCTTCCTCTTTGCCAGCAAATAGCATGCTAAATGGCCCCCCATACTCTTCCACCACCGTATCTCTCATTTGTCTTTTTCCCCACTCATGCCTCACACCCATATCAATAGGCCACGCTCCAGGCTTTGTCCAACCCCACATCACCTCTGCCACTTGCTCTCTCTCTTGTCCCCTATGTGGCACAACACAGCATTGTACCATTGTAGCAAAGTGCAGCAGCAACCCACACCCCTGGCTTTCCCCTGCTCACACTCTTGTCTCTGCCTTCACACACATCCCCCTGCACCCTCGCCAGCTCTGCAGAAATGCCGCTGTAACAACGGACTAGCACGCATTGGTCCCCTCCTGCCATGCACTGGGCTCAACCTTTATAGCAGCAGTCGGGTCTCTCACTTCTGCTCCACTGCCCCTCGGCACACCGTGGTCAGTTCCGGATTCATGCAGAACTAGTGGTCTTAGCTGTAGCGAGGCTCTCTTGCTCCATTTCCTCTCTAATTCGCGCACCATCAGAGCACCAAGCACCCACGGCCAACGCATTTTTTGCAGCAATGCGTTTCGTTGGTCCCTACAGCCAGAGGACTCATGGTTTTAGCTATAAGAGTTGAGGGAATACACAAAAACAAAGGGGAAGAATTTTTGGGCTTCTTGGGTAGCACATTGGGGAATCTCAAAATTTCTAAGGAGGTTGTCAAGTGGCTATTATCCTATAATTGAGTGAAGAAAAGCTTCAAGGAGGTAAGTTATTTTGTTTTCTTCTGTGGTTGCATATGGTTTCCTTCTGTTTCCTTTTTTTGAGCTGTGATGGAGGGGAATACCAAACCTGAATACCTTTGAACGAAATCTGTAGGATCATATTTGTTTTGTCTAAATACTATTTCCATTAGTGTATCAGATCTGGCTTCAAATTTCTATCCCATGTTGATGATTTTCTTTGATTATGTTTCCATGTCTGATTTGCTTTGACTCTGATTCAAATAATCTACATGCTAACATGATTGAGAATTGGACTCAAGCTGGAATAGAATTCCTTTTGCTTTGTTGGTGGAGTTTTTACTTCTGGTTCTAAGGATACTCTATGTTGAGTTCACTACATTAATGTGTCACCTCATAATTGATTTCGTCTTTGGTTTGAGATTTATGCCAATTAGGGGGTTTAAAGGCATTTATGAGTTTGCTACCCAAGGTTATTTACCCCTAGTCGAAGTATAATGTTTCATTCAAATTCAAACGTATTGCAATATGCTGAGTCAAACTAGATTTGGATCCATGTGTCAAAATGATTTAACATCTTATTCTCAAATTTGGATTTACTTTTGCTGATAGCGCAATATTGATTCACATCTTGAATCAAAGGTCTAAACTCAAGTTTATTGTTGGATCTATACTATACTGCATGAGTTTTAAGCTACTTGATGTGATTCTATTAGAGCTTCTCATAAGCATTTGTGAGCTTGGCGTCCCCGTTTGTCTATTAACTTAGCTTTTATTTTTTTAGTTCTTATTTTATCTTCATATGTGATTTTGTAACTTGTGAATATTCTATTACATAATTTCATTTATATATTTATTTTTATTACATTAATTTTCACTCTTACTTTTTATTTTATTATTTCTTGTTATCTTCATCCTTGGTTTTATGGTTTGTAGATACTTTACCATAAAATTTCGTTTTATTCATTTATTTATGTATTTTTTCTTACTATTTATTTATTTATTGGGTTATTTTTTATTTATTTATCTATTTATCTATTTGTTTTTATTTTTATTTATTTACTCCTTTTATGTTTTAGTTATTTATTTGTTTAGTTACTTATTCATTTGTTTTATTTTATTTTATTTTATTTATCTTTTACTGTTTTTATTTATTTCTTATTATTTATTTCTCATTACGTATTTATTATTTTACTGTTTTATATTCTTTTATTTGATTATTTTTTATTATTATTTTTTTATTTTATTTTCCTTCATTTGTTTTAGCCTATCCAAATAAATGTTTAAGAAGATAATGGAAATAGATAAGGTTTTCTCAAAGCTAAAATCAATTTCAAAATGCTTTTCTTTGAAAAATAAATAAAATAAATTCTTTTGTGAATACTTTGAATTTCTTTTTTACTGGAAAAGTATTTTTGAAATAACTGGGTTTCAAGAGCCCATTAGAACAAAATTGATTTTGGATTCAAGGTCACTTAGAATTGGGGTTTCAAAGATCCACTGAACCAAAATTGGTTATTTAAAAAATAAAAAAACCCCCATTAAGTCAAAACATTTTAGTCCATTATTTTAGGTTCCAAAGACCCACTTTGGTTTCCTTTGGTAATTTAAAAGGTCCCAATGGTTTGCTTAGACAAATTAAAAATTTTCTTAAAATCTTAGCATTTGAAAATCCTACTAAAGGTGATTCCAATGGTCACTCCATTACTTTTAGAACTTTGGATGAGGACCCAATGCCTCCACATTGTCCAATCCTTAAAACTTTGGGTGAGGATTCAGTACCTCCATATTGTATATTCTTTTAGACTTTGGGTAAGGATCTAGTGCCTCCACATTGTCTATTTCTTCAAGACTTTGGGTGAGGATTCAGTGTCTCCACATTGTCTAAATCCGTAGGGTTTGGGTGAGGACCTAGTGCCGCCGTATTGTCCTAATATTTTGACTTTGAATGAGAATTAAGTGTCTCCGTATTGTCATTTCCCAAGACTTTAGGTGAGGATCCATTGCCTCTGCATCATCTACTGTTTGTCTTAAGGAAGCAATCATATGTCCTTCCTAGTCATAATATCGTCTAATTATCTCGAACTACGTAAACCTTAATCCCATTTTGGGTACATAGGCACTTACCTAGTAAGACAGGTCCAGTTATTTCATCTTTCATCTTTTCATCATATTAATAACAAAAGGGGTAATTAAAATAAAAATAAAGCATAAACAACTTAGGGTAATCATCCATAAAGATGAACGTTGTAGGGTGCCTAACACGTTCCCTATGCGTAATTAGACTCCCGAACCCATCCTCTGGTTTCAAGTTCCAGTTTTTTTTTGTTTTTTTTAAGGATCCCAATTATCCTTATAATTAATTTGTGGTGACTCCATTTTTAATTTTTGTATGTTTTTCCCTTTTGTCGCCTCATGGTCATGACTGCACCTTTTTCCTGGCCGTCACATTGTGACACAATAACATCTTTTTTTGGCTTATAATTTAATACAACACGCAATCAACAAACCAATTTATTTATATAAATAATTTGCATAGGCAAGTAGGTGTGAATAAAAGAGAGCAAAAACATAAGATTTTAGAGAGTGATTTGCAGAAAAATCATGGCCAGCACCAGAAAGTGGGGTCAGTGACAACTGCCAAGGTTATCAAATTAAATCTCTAAATAACCGATTCACCAAATAACTGTAGTATAAGCCACACCAGGTCGAATCCTTGGACCACTCTAATTAGGTAATCAAATTAGGGTAGTAACAATAGGGGTTTTTATGATGAACAATCAAGTTATAGTAATAAAAATAATAAACAAAATTTAGAAATAACCAATGCAAGGGATGTAACTAGTCTTGATTTCAATTTATCCTTGATCACTAAAGAGTCATTCAATCACTAATCTAGTTCTTGATTTTTAGAACATATTAAGAAGCCTCAATATAATTCTTGGATCCACTATTGAATAAGCATCCAGGATTTGGTTAATCAGGGTCAAACAAATTAAGCTTTCATCTAAACACCATCTTAACCTAAAAACCAAAACCCAATCAAGCTAAACAACTTATCAATTAGTTTTGATGCCTTGTTCAGTCTCTGCATATCTCTTTTGACACATGATAACTATGCAACTATCATATGAATATCCCAATCAAATTAAGCAACTTAATCAAAATCTCAAAAGAAAGGAGAAAACTTGATAAATGCTTGAACTGGAAAATGCTTAAACCAAGATCTCAAAATCAAACATCAAGACTGTCAACCCCTAGGATTGATTAAAGATTCTAGCCTTCCATGAACAAGAGGAATGAATTTATAGAAGAATAAAAGGAAACCCTAGACATAACAGAGAACAAAACCAAGTCAGGAAGCAATGGAAACCAATTGCTAAAAGACCTAATGCTAGCTACGTTTTACAACATATGTATATATATAACCCTAAAACCAACAATTACAACTCTGCCCCTAGGTCAAAATATCTCCCAGCTGTCTGACTAGGCCATCAAATGAATTCAAGGGTAAAAGCATGAGCAAAACGTAGTAGTTTTGATAAGTAGCCAGCACAAGAAGAATTCTAGTGACAGCAATCTAGGTTATTTCCAAGTTGAATTTGACTCATTAAACATCCGAATCCTCCTAGGAGTTCTTCATCAAAGTTGTAGATATTGCTCTTAGCTTTACTACAAGTTAAAGTTTGTGATTATCAGATGTCTTGAACTCAAGTTATGGCCAGAATATAGAAGCAACATAAAAGCCCCAATAATGCTAAAAGATGTGATTAAACCCAATTGGAACTCAACTTATGAAATGTGGCCAAACCCAATAATTTAAGCACATAAGAAGATTAAAAGAGTAAATGTGAGGCTAAAATAATGCATAGAGATTGTGT
Organism: Ceratonia siliqua; assembly: GCA_034509205.1. Lineage (NCBI taxonomy): Eukaryota > Viridiplantae > Streptophyta > Magnoliopsida > Fabales > Fabaceae > Ceratonia > Ceratonia siliqua. Next base: position 43,207 of record JASKGM010062210.1, read on the forward strand.
TTATCAAATTCTCCCATACTTAGCTTCTGCGCATCTCGGGCAAAATAAAATTCCAGAACAAGGGAATAAGGAAAAACAAATATACTCAAAACTGAAAAAAAAAAATTCTAAAAGAGACAACTTCCAATGTTGGTCAAGAATGCAGAAGTCTAGAAGCAAGAAAGGCAACCAAGGATTCAAGGTTTTACAGCATCCATGAGGTAACATTTCTTCTTAAATCATGACAATCAATAAGGTATCTTCAATTGAATAGTATGATAAAGAATGATAGATCCTCACAAAATATACTCTCAATTCCTCAAGTGTTTTCATAAGGTAAGTGTTTCACTCAGTTAAGCTCATGAAAACAATCATGCACTACCATAAGCTTGCTTGTCTCCTATTTCTCTATTACACAAACATATGCATAAATAAATCAAGAGGATTTAATTCAAGGCTGCATTAGGGTCAAAGAAAGGGAAGGACATAATAGGAATATGACAAGCTAAGTACCCAAGAGAATGAGAGAGCATTGGAAGGGAACTCAAATGACAAGCATAAAGGAATTTTAGCTTTGCTTACATATTGTTGACTGTTGATTATGTATCTAAATGGGAGGAGGCAAAAGCCACTAGGACTGATGACTCCAAAGTTGTTATAGATTTTGTTAGATCATATATTTTCTGCAGATTTGGCATTCCTAGGGCTATAATTAGTGACCAGGGTTCACACTTTTGCAACTGGAGCATAGAGGCTTTGATGAGAAAATTTGGAGTTTTGCATAAAACTTCCACCCCTTACCACCCCCAGACAAACGGGTAAGTCAAAGCCTCAAATAGAGAGATCAAGCAAATCTTGGAAAAAAACTGTCCAACCTAACAGGAAGGATTAGAGCCTGAGACTTGAGGATGCCCTTTGGTCTTATAGAAACGCTTTCAAGACACCTATTGGGATGTCCCCCTATTGGATAATCTTTGGTAAAGTATGCCATCTTCTGGTGGAGATTAAACACATAGCATATTGGGCAGTAAAGAACTGTAATTTTGATTTGAACCAAGTTGGCTTCTAAAGAAAGCTCCAACTCTAAGAACTTGAAGAGCTTCGGTTGGAAGCTTATGAAAACTCTCGGATCTATAAGGAAAAGACCAAGTTTTTTCATGATAAGATGTTGACAAGGAAGGAGTTCTCTATTGACTAAAAAGTACTCCTCTATAACTCCCACCTAAAGCTCATGCCCGCCAAGCTCCATTCTAGGTGGCTTGGTTCATTTGTCATCACTAAGGTTTTTCCTTATGGTGCAGTGGAGATTATAAGTGAGACCACTAACAAAGCTTTCAAAGTCAATGGGCACTGCGCAAACCATTATATGAAAGAGCTCAGTAGGACATAGTGGAAGAGGTCCACTTGTAGGAAGCTATTTACCTCGCTTCCTAGGGATGTTTCTTTTCTCTCTCATCTATTTTACTTGTCTTTGATTGCTTACTACTACTCATGACCTGCTACTTTCTATGCTTTGCATTGAGGACAATGAAAAATTTAGGTGTGGGGGAGGAATTTACATTATGTTTTCTGTTCTCTATTTTGATTTTTGATTTTTGTTTTGCTTTTATTTCTCTCATCTCTTTCTGTTTTTTATTATTCTCCCTTCTAATAATGTTTTAGGAGGTAAAAAGTTTGTAAGTTTGAAGCAATTGAAATTTAAGGTTCATAGCATGATTGAATAAACTGTTTTCCTTCTTGAATTTCACATATTTGGCTTTGGATGTTAGAATTATGATTGAGTTTGATAGATACATGCCTTGTGAGATTTGAGCCTTTTGATGGATGGATTTAGCATTGTGCCATTCTCTTCCTTCTTGTGTGATTTTTACTCATAGCAATTGATCACTCTAGAATTTTCTTTGATTCTTTTCAAGTTTTCATTTTCACTTGCATACATAAACATGATTGAGGCATTCTTTCTTGACTTATCTACTTTATCCAAATGGCCAAGCTTGCATAAGTTGCCTTTGACAACTACCGAGGCTATCAAATTAAATCTTTAAATAACCAATTAACCAAATAACTGTAGTATAAGGCACACCAGGTCAAATCCTTAGATCACTCTAATTAGGTAATCAAATCAAGGGTTATTGAAGGGTTAGTGGTCAACAATACACCTAACAAGATTATCAAAATCAGAATGATCCCTGGCAATGGCGCTAAAATTTGACAACTGCTAAGGATATCAAACTAAATCTCTAAATAACTGATTCACATGATAATAGAAGCAACACAAAAGCCCCAATAATAACTATGCAACTATCATATGAATATCCCAATCAAATTAAGAAACTTAATCAGAATCTCAAAAGAAAGGAGAAAACTTGATAAATGCTTGAATTGGAAAATGCTTAAACCAAGATCTCAAAATCAAACATCAAGACTGTCAACCCCTAGGATTTATTAAAGATTCTAGCCCTCCATTAACAAGAGGGATGAATTTATAGAAGAATAAAAGGAAACCCTAGATAGAACAGAGAAGAAAACTAAGTCAGGAGGCAATGGAACAGTGCTAAAAAACCTAGCTGCTGGCTACGTTTTACAACATTTGTATATATATAACCCTAAAACCAATAACTACAACTCTGCCCCTAGGTTAAAATATCTCCCAGCTATCTGACTAGGTCATCAGATGAATTCTAGGGCAAAAGCATGAGCAAAACATAGCATTTTTTATAAGTGGCCAACACAAGAAGAATTCTAGTGACAACAATCCAGTTGACTTTCAGGTTGAATTTAACTCATTAAACATCCAAATCAGCGTTGGAGTTCTACATCAAAGTTGTAGAGATTTCTCTTAGATTTACTATAAGATAAAGTTCATGATTATCAAATGTCTAGAACTCAAGTTATAGCCATAATACATAAGCAACACAAAAGCCTAATAATGCTAAAAGATATGATTAAACCGAATTGAAACTCAACTTGTGAAATGTGGCCAAACCCAATAATTTAAGCACATAAGAAGATTAAAAGACCAAATGTGAGGCTAAACTAATGTATAGAAATTGTGTTTATTAGTCAGGCACCAATTTATTTCAAAAATTAATGGAGAAGACAATGGACCAATGGCTTTTGTTTTGTGAAGATAACACCATTTTTAGATCACCTATGGGAGATTGTTGAAGAGAGGTATGAAAAACGAAAGTACAAGATTGAGAAATGAATTAATAAGAAGAACAAGCTACTAAAAAAGAGGAATCAACAAGGACTTCAACAATGCCTAAAAAATATATTTTACTTCTACCCAGATACCAAAGCAAAGCAAAGTAAACAAAATCATAATTTTTCAAGACACATGCCTAGCAACAAGCTCCTAAATCTGCTATCAATTCCATTAGTTACTTGGGACTATTCATTCAAGCTATTCATTGCCATAGCGTAATTCTAGCACTTGGCTACTCTACCAATGACTGAAATATTGTATTATGCCTGGTGCTGTATATGGGTAGTTTCAAGATAATCCTAGTTTAAAATTCTTTCCTGAACCATCCCCGTATCATTCATAGCCTAGCTAAATTTCTACTAATTTACAATATATTTCAGCTGAGAAAGCAAATAAAGATCAAACAATATATTTCAGCTGAGAAATCAAATAAAGATCAAACCACAACACCCAACACAAACAACATAAAAATAAATCTCAAGATCCCATGGTATGTGTAAAAGGAAAAACCAAAAACTCCTATGTTTTAAACTTGAACAAACCAACGCTACTCGAGACCGAATTCATAATGGAAATTCATCAAGGAAAAAAGTTGTATAAGATTTTACCTATAGCTAAATGACAAAGGAAAATAACATAGCTTTGACTGCAACTTCAAGGAAGACTAGAATTCTTAGTGGAGCTATTCGTGAACAAACTTTTGTGCTTCATCTCCAACGATGGTGGCTGGCTTGGTTAGGATTGAAGGCCTTATTCTCCTCTTCTATAGGTCCACTTGATGAAGGTGAATGATAGAGGAGCTATTCAAAGAGAAGATGAAGAAGGAGAAGGAGACGGAATCCGTGGGTTTCTCGGGGGATGTGGAGAAAAATCTAATTTTTTTAATCTATAAGCTTATACTTGGTTTTTTATCAGGCCTTATCCCACCTCTTCCCTGTATTTTGTGATGATTATATAAAAAATCTTGACCAGATAAGACTATACTATCCATCGTACACACCAAACATTGTATAACAACGGATTGTATTAGCTTATACTCTCAAATTTTATCTTATAGAATGCACCAAACGGGGGCAAACCTTTCATAGACAAATCAAAATTAATTCCCAAACAAACCAGGATGATCCATCCAACCAAAATTCCCAAAGAGCCACAATTAGATAAAATTTACTTACCAAATTAAAATAAAGCCATTTATTTTTCAAAATAATTCTTTAGGTGTCATAATAACAATGAGTCAAATGCTTCAACCTCATCAAGAAAATCTCACTCTTGGCCAAACCCAGTAACACATGCTCCACCATTTAAACAACACACTCACATGACAAAAACATGCACATAAACTCACTATAGCACATAATAAATCAAGCCATGATTTCTCCTAGATTCCAATCCATTACAAAATGAAGAACACATTCTAAGGTTCAGCCAAAATGAAAACACCAGATTGGGGGAGAAGAAAGAATGTAAGTTTTCAAAGAGAAAACAGATTTTGATGTTAAACCATAAACCCAAATGGATTAAGATAGAAACCCTTAAAATATTTCATCACAAAAACCTCAAAAGAGCAATGATAATGGACTAAAGAAAATCCCAAAATCTATAAAATTAGGAACCAAAGAACCCTAAATAAATAGAAACCCCCAAGCTACTTTCAAGAACTAAAACATAGTCATTACATTATCCAGAATTTTGAAACACCCAGCCACTAAATAAACAGTAGTTTAACTTTAAATCGAGGGTAAAAACCCAGAAGCCATACCCAAATGCAATGATTTTGAATCAACTCAGAAGGGAAAGACAAAGAAATTACAGGGGTTTAGGGTTATCCATTACCGGTGGTGGTGTGACTCAATGGTGGCTTCAACTGCGGCTGTGGTGGCACAATGGTGGTGGGCTTCATGGAGGTTCTTGTGAAAGCAGGGGAAGGGAGAGGTGTGTTATGATCTTCTATTTAGGAAAGAAAATGAGCATGTAGGGTTTTTGGGTAAATGGGCGTATTGGCTTTCACTTTTTCCCTTTTCTCAAGAGAGATGAATAGCTTTGAAAATTGTAGGTATTCTCATATAAAAATTAAGAGCTTTGAAAATTATAGTGTCAATTTGCCTTCTTTGGGTCTCAAGAAAAATGGATCAGACTTTTTGTTTAGGCCTCAAATTGAAGGCCTTAACCTTGGCCTATAATACTTTAGGACGTAGTTAATAAAATTAACAAAAAATGATAAAATACACATAAATTGATCACAAAAGTTAACAAAAAGATACTTTAAATTATTCAAAACAAGTATATATCAACAAAAATACATTACCCATAATACCCCAACCTATTTGCAAGATGTAAGAATATAAAGGAATGCTCCTTGAACTATAGCAACACTAACTGATGGGAGTCAGGCTTCAAAACTGACATTTTAGAGCTCCAAGGGCACCTACAACTCAATGAGTTTTTGGACAGGGTTGTTACAATAAAGGAGACCTTAGAACTAGAAGAACTAACTAAACCCATTTATGAGATTATCCATATGAGGATGACTTAATTTTGGTAATGAAGATGGTGGTATGGTGTCGGGTGAAAAAGAAAATGAGTTTCTTTGTCAAAGGGGAGATGAATGCTTAGACTTTGGTGGTGATGAAGCCTCTCTAAGATTTTGAAACTTTGAAGAAGAAACTGACAATGGTTTAGTGATAGTGGAGGGAGATAACTCGACTAAAGAGAGACTAAAAGAAGAACTTAAGGAACTCAAAGAAGCACATATTGCAGATAAAAAGCTTTCTGAGAAAGTGGTGGAGACTCTCTAGCAACTTGCACAAAATGGTCATATTGTAATTTTCTCAATACATCAACCAAGCGGTTGTGTGTAATAAATTCAATTATAGTGTCTTTCTAGCATATGGTTCACTTGTTTATGCCGGTCTTGCTTATGATAAACCATTGGCATACTCAAATTTTGGGTACCACTGCTTAAATTGTGTGAACCCAACTGAATATTTGGCTGATCTTATATCAATTAATTACAATTTTTTTGAAAGTATCTACACCTATAAAAAAAGATTATTGATGGTCTTATTGAGTTGTTCTCTCAAAAACTATCTACAATAATTTATGCAACTCCAATTACCAAAGAATAGCTCTACGAAAGTAGAAGGAAAATCAAGATAAGATATGTTGCTAAGAAGGAAGGAGGTTGGTGGAAACAATTTTGGTTACTTTTAAAGTGAGCTTGGATACAGGATTCTTGTGATGGACCAATAAACCAAGTTTAGGCAAGGATGTCAATCGCATCAGCAATTTTCCTTGGATTAGTTTTTTGGAGAATGGGAAGAACACATGCCCGTGGAATTCATGTTAGTGGTAGAATTATCCTTAACACGTGGTGCCCACCATGGCGAGTAATCCATAGGGAATTTAAGCTTGATTTATACTTGGTTGATGTTGTTACTATAGCTGTATTGAGGGAAAAAATTCCTTCAATTCACTACAAGGTGCTGACAAAATAGTTTTCAAGTGGCCCCAAATAAGCAAGATATCAATGTATCAAGTATATCACTGAGAGAACAAGACTAAATTCTGAGATACTAAGCTAACTTGATATGATGTATATATATGGGGAACAAGTTACATCCTAGAAGAATGAACTTGGTGAAGAGTTACTCATTGAAAGTAGTAAGGCTATATTTAAGCCTTCAAAATCTATATGTGGAGGTATTCCAATACGTTTCCCTCAATTTTCAAATCATGGCCCTTTTGAACAACATGGATTTGCAAGGAATAGGATATGGACCTTAGATCCTAATCCCCCACCATTTGCTATAGCTAACATTAATAAGGGTTTCATTAATGTGAATCTTAAGAACACTAAAGAAGATGCAATGATTTGGCCTCATAGATATAAGTTTTGCCTAAGGATAACTTTGGGATCTGGGGGAGATTTGATGTTGACATCTTGCATTCAAAATGCAAATAAAGATGGAAAATTGTTTACCTTTATATTTGCTTATCGTACATATTTTATGTTACTGACATTAGTGAAATGCTAGTAAAAAGACTTAAATCACTGGAATATTTGGACAACTTGAAAAATAGCGAATGGTTTACTGAATAAGGGGATGCAGTAACTTTTGAGTTTGAGCTGGACAAGGTATACTTGAATAACCCCACAAAAATTGCGATCATTGACCATGAAAGGAAGAGAAATTTTGTATTGTGGAAAGATAGATCTCAATTTATTGCATCGGTACAAGAAGGTTTCCTTTTGGATCTAAAGGTTTTCCTATGTCCTATTTCCATTGAAGACACATTAGGCAATTCCAAACTATGTGATTCATCTCTTGGGACATATCACTATAGGGCTTCCCTTTGTAATTAAGAGTGGCTTTCTTTGTATGAAGATTGGGTTCATTTGGTGCCAGTATACTTGAAGGACACCTTTTTGCTAGAATATCTGCAGCATATCCTTGTGAAGCCTTAAGTCCATTTTTTGATAGATATATGTGTAAATAGACTCTTTTGAAGGAATTTTGTGATAAGTATGAATTAGAACTCCAAAGAATTATAAGGAATAATATGTTACTGATATTGGCTTAAGAAGCTCAAATCCCTTGCTGAAAACAAGATGTTTTTTGAATTCTACTCTCCAGAATGTACACAAGGGAAATATTCATGAAGTTCCAATATGAAGTGGAAGAAATGTGTTCTTATTTTAATACAACATAATTTTACATGGATTGCCCAATTATAATAATATTGGTCAAGAAGCATGTTTTGAGTGATGGAAATAAAAGGGAGATTAAGAATTTTAAAGTTTTTTACTACAGGAATCACCAGTGTGCTTGGAGAACAAAGGATGCAAATTCGAGGGTGAATTCTCCTCAACCCAAGGAGGATGATGTAGCCTGAGTAGCTTGGGCTTCATGGAGAAATATGAGAAGAGAAGGCCTTAGAAGTCACTCAAATTTCCTTGTGGGATTTTAAGTAATTTTAGTTATTTAGATATTATTATTTTTCGCTCTGTTGGACTTGTCAGTTGTATGACTTTGCAGTTTGACTTTTCCCTTCAATATTTTTGTTTCTAGTTTAGGTTTATTATATGGTTGCTTTTGTGAAAGAGGATAATTCATGCATTGGTCTAAGTTTAATTGAAGAACCTTTCATAAGGTTTTCCTGTTCCTATATTTTTAAATCTGCAATTCTAGATCTATAGAAGAATTTGTGGTTTTTGTGTTGTTATAGATTCGGCTTCTCCGTCTTAGCCTTGTTACTTTCCTGTTTCATCTCTGTTTCCTTGCTGTCACTACATCACTCTTAGAATTAAATTCAAACCATTGAATTTAGATACAAAAATGCCGAACATATTGCAAGGTAAAAATTAAAATAAGAACAAAAACAAAATTAAAATAAGAATAAAAACAAAAATAAATTTAAGAAGTCTTCTCTTTAACGAAATGCTATGTGAAATCCAAAGTAAGAAAGGTTGCCAATTTTGTGGTGATGAACAATGGTGATGATTGTGCTAGGTGGGGCAAGCCAAATGATGGCCATTGTGGTTGACCGACGATGCTGAAGTAGTGGTGAGATAAGCTATCGAGAGAGGAAAACACAAAGGGGAAGGAAAGAGAGACGATGGCAGTGGCATAGCCTTCTCACCCCATTTTGGTTGACAACGATGAGGGGCTTTCAAGAAGGATGGAGATGGTAGCTCTGTGAGGAAAATGACGATGAAGGAAAATGAGGTGCAGGATTGTGGCATCATGGTGTCGTGGCTGCTTGCCTATGGTGGTGATGGTCAGAAGAAAGGCGAACCTAAGAAGAAGCAAAGATGAGGATGAAGAAAGATGAGGTCGATTGACGGATAGAAGATTGGTCCCCTTTCAGCTGCGCAATCCCATGAAGATGAATATGCTAGGTCATCCTCAGGCCAAAAAGATGGCATTTCACTTTCACTTGTTATTTAAGAAATAAGAAATTGTAAGCTTCCCTTCAGCAATTCCTACAAGTACCACAAAAGAAGCTTAAAGTAACATATTCTTAAGATAAAATACATGGAAAAGTACTAAAAACACAACAAAATGCTAGGACAAAAATTGATTTATCAATATGCCTTACTATGATACCCAACCACTTCCCTTTCTCTTTTATTCTACCATTCATCTACAGCGTATTATTAATAAACATGATATTTATACATAAAGTAACCCTCATAAATAGGCTTCTGTAGTGTTTATTGTGTTCAGCTGACATAGTTTAGCTATACTTTGCAAGTTTGGATGACAATTGCACTTTGTTGTATTTTTTTGCAGAATTGACAATTTTACACTGCTTCTGTATTTTAATCATAACTTGAGTTCTGGAGGTCTGATTTTCACAAAATTTATCTTGTAGGAAAGCTAAGAGAAATATCTACAACTTTCATGAAGAACTTCAAGGTGAATCAGATTTCTGGTGGACGAAATTGCACCTGAAAAAGAGAACAATGCTGCTGTATAATAGAATTCTGCTGCAACCATTTACTTAGCAAAACTGTGACGTTTTGCTTGTGTCTATCCTCTTGTAAGTCGGTTATGAGCTATCCACACAGCT